>VCRD01001166.1:84728-124088 GCA_006783055.1 Trinorchestia longiramus | reverse complement strand
AATGACAAAACTGCTGCAGTTCAACAAAAAAAACGAACCGTAGCGGCGACCCATTAGACAGGTGTTCGGATATCGTAATAACGCACGCTGCCAATAACGCGCTGACGTTCTGAGCTCCAGGAGTGGCGAATCAAAATGCTCTGCAATTCACTACCTTCGTCATTGCAATAGGATTTCACCTGCGACCGCGAGAGTATCGGAAGCATATAACCCTTTGTTTCGGGTTCAATTATTTTTGGTAACTTATTTCACAATGTATAGCTGAAATTTCAGAGGTACCAACAGTAAGATACGTCTCAATGTCAGTGTTGTTTATTCTGTAGCAGCAGCCAAAAACGCGGCATTCCATAAAACAAACAAAAATACATGAGAAAGAAAACACTCGTACAAGATGTCAATATCCAACATCTCCTGGAAAAGAGAAAATGAAGGGGAAGGAGGAAAGGTAAAACCTAATTATTAAACTCAAATTCCTGCGACAAATGCTGCTAATTGTACTGTGATCCTGCAGCTGTGGATCCTTGCGAGAGACACAATGCTTCCAGAATGAACTGACGAAATCGACGCCAGCGTAAGCCTGAGAGACTAGAAATTTGCGTGTCGTTATGGAACGTTTGTTAATCGAGGCTGAATTGTAATCCCCTTCAGCATGTTCCCTTGAAGGGATTATTGTTGTATTACATGGACGTAACAAACTGAAGAATAATGGACACAATCAGATACAGTCAACACTTCTAGTACGTCCAGAATGCACTACAGAGCTCGGTGATTCATTTCCGTCGTATAAAGAAATAAAGAATTTCAGGAATTAACGCAACGCTACGTACTCGAAAGTAACTGACAACGTCCATGATAGTCGTAGTAGACTATGTCTCCATGAACACGAACAGTTGAGAAGAGGCAACCATAGTATTTTAGTTGGGGAACTCGGGTTGCTAGCCGGTGACGGAAGGATGGTAAATGCAAATACATCGTTTTTACATCCACTGGCTAACTCATACTAATGTAATATCGTGAGCGATTTGAAGAGTCATAAGCTGCATTAAGATTATACATAAGTGATATTTTTGACAGTGGGAATGATTAGTAATTTCTTCAATATATGTATATGTACAGAATTTCAACAATTCTCAGAACCACAATTTACTCTTTGTAATACAATTTTTTTGCATCAGTTTTGGATTGCATAAAGGCGAAAACTTTACAGGTAGAATTTTAACTCGTGAAAATAATCGCGGGTATGAGACATGCACACAACTGAGGGTTTTTATTTCATTCTGAAAAAAAAATGTTCACAGTGCTGGTTGGTTTGATTTGATCAGGGGTCACCAAACTACGGCCCGCGGGCCGAATCCGGCCCGCGACGTCAGTTCACCAGGCCCGTCGACGTTGAACTGACGTCTTTTTTTAACTTAGTTTTTCGTCTTTTTTCCCAGAGCTTTCGTTCTGGCTTGCAAGTATTGAACAGAATGATTATGCGGCCCGCGCTCGTCATTCTTTCAGTTATCCGGCCCACTGTGAAAAAAGTTTGGTGACCCCTGGATTTGATGTTCAGGGTAAAAAATAAGACATAACTTCAATGACAGTATAAGCCTAGGCGAAGTTCAACACTGAAAGAAATAAGCGTACTCGCCAGAAGTAAAATGAAATGAGTTGCATGTAGGAAGAAGCATGCATGAAACAGGATTAGTAGCACAAAAGAATAGAAGAAGAAAAGACCATTTTTCTATTGAAATAACACATTTATGTACAGACACACATGATTGAGCTAACGTTCCGGGAATATTATGCAAATGAAAAAATCCATATTACTTACAATATACGAACATGTCATAAAGAATAGTAAATTTATGGATGAAAGATAATGATTGGTTCTGTAGCTGCAAATGTACGTGTTCCAAGTGTCAGTAAGTCTTTAGATGAAACAAATAATAAAAAGAAGGGAACGTATATCGCATCAAAGTACACTGGCTGCGCAAGCGAGTACAAAACTAAACACAACAGCAGTGGCCGGCAGTTCATGCTCTGAAGAACGTCAACTGCAGTGTGTATGCTGAACAATGTCCTTCACCGTACTTAAACGAGAAAAACAATCCTAGTCAATTCTTAACTATTTATTTCAAACTGTAAATATTAGAATTACACTAACATCCAAATTCATTTCGAGTCAATAATTCATTTCGAGTTTTGACACAAAATGACCAAGGAGACAACTTGGTATTATACTCTATTATAACAACAAGAGCAGCATTCCATGGGAGAAATCGAAGTGAAGTTAGCTCGTGCAAGAACAGTTACAGATACGTTGGAACAAGATCAAATGCCACGAGATGCCCTCTTCAACTCCAGCATTTAGTAGTGCTCAAGGGCGGGCGCTGGCACGTCGCCCTCACACCTGACGATATCAATGACGAACTTCAGGTGTGATATTTCAACCACATTGTCGTAGCTAATCGTCAGAAAAATGCAAACAGACGAGTGTGCACACACACACAACTCCAGCACACACAGGTTGTTCAGTAATGGAGATCGAGTACATCACAATGGTGTCTGTACATGACAAGGTGGTTGGAAGAGATAAAACAATCCTTAATGATAATTAACAGTGATTGTAATAATTGAGTATTCCACTATTTGATACAAATACAGGCGTCAGTTTGGTAAATAATTGTGAGTGGTGTCAACTACGATTTATTTCATAGATCGATTCAAATTAAATGTGAATATTCAAACTAAAAACAGTTCGTGTTCGAAACAGGAGATATTAAATGGAGAGCGGCACGTTTTGTTTGCATATCTGTAATAGTATCAACTGTTTGAATTTCGATAGGAATCCGGACACAGAATGCTTTTATTACCAATTGTTTTATACATTCATTAGTTGACCTTGGAACCTACTAAAAATACCACAAATTAAATAAGGGATATAGAGACGAGGGCCAGGGTATTGCGCCATTATCCAGGACGTAATAACTTACTTTTACTAGTCTAGTACTAGCATCTCCATCCAATATCATTTCTTCCGCCACCACTTAAAGCAGTAGCATAAAACATTTTTGTTTGGATTCTCCGTCTGAAATTATTGAAGTATATATCAGTAGGTACTAAACTATTGGCATACGCTGGTAATATGTAACCTTTGAAACCAGTGCAATTTCCGTTGAAGACTGTTTCTAGCACACGTGTGTCGGCTAAATGAGTTTCGAATGAGCGCCAGCAAGGAATTTTATTTATTATGTTGTATTAAATGATATACACATTGTCAAATTACATTATATTTTTTGTAATATATAATACATTCATTATATTTCATTAAATGACATAAAAGTTTAGAAAATTCTAGAAATTAACATTCGATGATTTCTGCTTACGATCCAATACAAACATGTTTACGTAGTTTTCTATCTTCATAACTATCTCATGAGTTCCAACACCTGTAAATAATGTACCTAGAAAAAGCATAGGACTGAAATATATACAATAGTGACCACTTATACGCCTGTCAACGAGAGAGGATGTACGAACAATAAAAACTCGTTTCAAGCAAAAATTGCTGAAAACTCTTGCAATAAGCGTTGATAATTCTATGATTCAAGATTCAGAACATTCCTCAGGAATGCTTAATCCATAAAGTGTTTATAAAATTACCTACTCGTATGTGAGGATAACCCACCTCAATCGATGAAATGAGTAGTGTCTTAGCTATCTACAGGGTGTCTCAAAAAAATGTACTCACCCTTTAACCGTTGCTAACATGGTCTTCTTTGTGTTGCAGGTGTGAGGTTCGAACCTTTGCGAACATGATTCTTTAATCACATTTAATCATGTTCGCAAAGTTTCGAATCTCACACCTGCAACACAAAGAAGACAGCATGTTAGCAACGGTTAAAAGGTGAGTACATTTTTTTGAGACACCCTGTATAAGACGCTCAAAATTATTCGAGGCGAGATTAATTCATCAAGGATCGCTCAAGAACAGTTCCCTTCAGCGCATCTTCTTGAAGTGATCAGAATTTAGAAATAACAATTTCTATACAACCCCAAGCCTGTTAAATTATGCAACATCATGGACGCCGTACCTATAAGGTATGCTGGAGGATAGCTCAGCAGGGCGTTACAGAATCTTTTCTAGTATTTTTGCCGTGCACAGGGCAAGCAGGACTGAAGGGGCGGTACTCCCGTGTGCAGTCGTGAGGTCACGGTGAGCTCAAGCTAATGGTGACCTCACTCTGACACTCCTCTTCTCTTCTTTTCATTACCAAGATACAATAGAACATGACCGGATCTACCTATACATCTTGTTTGGATGTTCACAGGTACCTATACATGTAGCTCAGCATCGCATGAAAGCTACAACTATTGATGTTAGTTCCAAATGTACAATAATTTTGTCTGCTCAAAATTTGAGAGCACCATTGTCAATACGATGAAAAAGATTGAATATCGATTTCAGTTTCGAAATCGTAAGTGTCCCACCATGGACCGAGAAAGATACTTACTGTGTATCGTTGTTATAAAAATGGTGATTGACATCCCTTAGTCATCAATTAGACAAAAAATTTCCATGATCTTTTCCTCTACTTTTAAACAAGTCACAAAGCTTCCAATACTGCTCAAGACATTTATGCAGGATTCCGAGATATTTCATTATTACCGAATGACGCAGAAAATATTTTTCCGCTTTAAAAGGAAAACTTCTCTAACTCTCTCCACAGACCAAATGATCTGTAATGTCTAGAATTGGTAAAAACTAATCCAAATGAAATGTTCCAAAACAACCAAACGTTCAACTTCATGTCAAAAATGAATAGGACCACTGTGGTCATGCAGCTGTGAAAGCCCAGACGGTGATACAATGTGCTTCTACAACACGACAATGCTCGTCCCCACATCGGTATCACAACCAAATATGCAATTAACGAACTCAGTCAGGAAGTTCAGCCGCAAGTACTGTTGTCTCATGATTAGGCACCATCAGACTAGTGTCATTTTATTCATTTTACAAAATCATTCGTGTTCTTCATTCAGCAGCGACATGGACTTAGTTTGAGTAATTTGAAGCATCAAAAGCGTATGATTTTTACTCTAAAAGCATTGAAACGTTAGATTTTTTGGACACAGGTCACTAAATAAAATAACTGAATAATTACAGCGGAATGTTTAAAAATATTATTATACTTTAAAATAAACTATGAAAATTAAAACAAGCATATGTTACATATTAATAAATAAAAATAACTACAGCAAAATATGAGACAGCACACGAGGTAAACAACTTTTTATAAGTTCATACGGTAAATTATTTGAGTTGAACCATATGTATAAGTCACATGCACACTAGTGTGTTAGTTTAAAATTCTTGTACATCTTTAGATTTCAGTGTGGAATTAGGCTGTTGAAATGAATCAAACAGAGGAGCAATCATAACTCTGACTTACAATAGTACTAATCTACCATGCGAACGTAAAACAGCGTTTAAAAATTTAGTTCATCAAAACATGTGACATGTAATAAAGTTATTAAAATAATATGCAGTTTCTTCGCAAGAACACATTTTTCATGTGAATGCCCACATTTTTTAACGTAATTTTAAGCGATAGTTTGCGTCCTTCACACGCAGCGCACTCTGACGACCTCGCTTCAGGAGATGTGACCTCTTGCGCAAACACACGCGCCGCATGCATCCAGAAAATTTCATAATCTGAACGAGTGAATACATTTGGCCCACAGACGAAATGACATAAGTTCTTTTTGCAATGACATCAAGTAAATTAACAGTTTTGTCTCCACTGTAATAAAAAATTACGAGCTAGTGCAGGGCTACAAAATTTTTCATCGTTCATAGTTTTCCTCTATCTTTATTCAGAACCGCCAAAAGTGCACCCCTGTTAGTAAACTAAATACTTGCGTGACTGTGATATCACATAGGTTTGTAAAGGACACCATGGAACTCGGTTATTTCAAATTGGCAGGCCGTACACATTTTTCAAATCCCAATCGAAGTACTTTTAAATGTAACTTATAACGCTCCAGAAAACAAAGTTACCTACAATTTATTCTCTTCAACAATCAAACCTTAGAAATTTATTATGTAGAAGGTTAACTTGCACAACAATTTAACAGAATTATTTTTGTGAACACATGATGCAAACATGCCTTAAAGAAAGTGAAAAGTACAGGAAACTAAGAAAAGTAAAAGAGACTGAATTCATGAAGTGGACAATCGAAAACACACGAACTAGTAATTGACGACAAGGTAGTATACCCAAGGAGTCGACAGTAACTGTGTAATATTTCACATCATGAGGGCCCTGGTGTCGTATTAACATTTACTTCATTTTAGCCGCCTAAATTATACTACAGTACACTTTGGACGAGAAAGCGAAAATAAAGATGAAGAAAGAGGCTAGATAGAGGCAGTTCATGTGCAGTGCAGCTTGCTAAACGAGTGGGCAAAGCAAAATACGATTTTTTCGTTTAAACCCCAGACGGTAAAAACAGCTGCGGACTTAAAATGATAGAAAACAATAATTATGGATTGTAGGATATATGATTCCATTTTTGCAACGTTGGAGAAAAAATACAACTAAAAGTAAAGTCCAATATCTTGAAATGATTTTTAGAAAAGAAGATTAACTGATGGATTCACCAGTTCAGTAAGGTCCTATTAATCTCACCAATAAGGGGTTATGACTTGCATTTCACAAAAAAGAAGGTCGAAATTTCCTAGAAACTTGCCCGACATCAACCAAAAAGTCCCGTCAATTTGAAGCTGAGGCGAGGATCGTGACAGGGTTAGGAGCAGTTCACGCAGCCTGACGAAAGTGGAAAATTAACGACGAGAAAAACGACAACTAGAACCAGCAATTTAAGGTGATACTCTTGTTCACTTGTGGTATGGGCGAGCAAAAGCATATTTGTATAATAGAAGAAATGCATCACAAGATAACGAAAACCAGATGCCAACTGAAAAAAGGACACGAGTGAACGCAATCGGGCATAAAATAAATACGGAGATGCATTACCTTGAAATGTTTCTCCAATGTCAGAATTAATTGACCAGCACAAATCTAAACAACCATGGGTCCAATTCCTTGAGAAAATTACATAAGGAAACTTGTCCAAAATCGCCTCGTGAACCCGTATAGCTTAGTTGGGTGTCACAGAGCAGAAATTAGTACTTCATGAGTAACAGTTATATGAAAACTAAAAATGAAATTGAACCAATCATAAAGAAATATACATGTATACAATTTGCTCGATACCCATCTTTTAGAGTAAAATTTTATTATCTACTCATTTTAGTGCCACAATTCTTCTTTGAAGCACGCCATGCAATGAAAACACAATCTGGAAGAATTAATAACATATCCAACATTTAGAGGAATAAGAAAAGAAAAAATGAGCAGTCCGACCTTGAGAGACATGCAAAACGTTACAATTTCACAAATTCATGACAAAGGCAATTGATAAGATATCTTGACGAAATTTATTTTATTGTACTCAGTAGTTCTCGAAGTTTTTAACCACGTTGCATTTGTGTCTTCCAAACATCAACTTGATAAAAAAGAGAGGCGCAACGCGTATTATGATTTATTGAAACAATCGAATACCTAGACTCAGCGCAACTACAAAACCAAATATGGAAGGGATCCTCCATCACGCTCGTCAGTCAATTCGTACATGGCACAAAAAAATTATGGAAACAGGGGCACTGTGGACTAAAGGGAGGAGCAGGCGGACAAGAACGTCTGAAGAAAGTAACGATAATGTAAGACAGGCTTTTACTCGTTCTCCCACTAAGTCCACCCGTACTACTTCCAGACAGTTAGAGCTACATTGTTCAACAGTTCACGAAATTTTACACAAGAAGTCGCGATTGTAAGCTTACAAAATGCAACTCTTGCAAGCACTCGAATAAAAAAAATGATAAAGCAAGACGAGAAGAATTTACAGTTAAGACGCTGGAACGAGTTTCTGAGGATGAAACATTCCTCACAAGAGTTTGTTTGAGTGATGAGGCAACCACTAATGTGTCAGGGATACATGACTCGTGGTAAAAAATCGAGTACATTCTTGATGTGCTTCGTACAACTAATGGTACACATATAAAAGTCTACTAAATGATGTAAAAAATATTTTAACATCTTTTTCTCCTTTTGCAATAACTTTCACACACCCATCTTCTCATATGCTTTCGTAAAAAAATTGTGAAATTCTAAAGAGACTGACACCCTGTACTTTATAAAGGGAGAAATTAGCAAAAGGATGAACACAAAATTAAAAGGTACAATGATCACAAACAATCAAATTATTTCGTTGCTTGACTACTATTCCAATGCTAACGGAAAATCATTTGTTAGTTTGATTGAGTTTCATCGTACAATGTAATAAAATACCGAAAAATATAGACATTTTTAACATTGCCAGTGCACATAAATCCTTTGAAGTTATGAGAAAGAAAACTTTTGAAATAACTGCCAAGACAATGCAACGAATATTAGTAAGCAAACATGAAACACTCGTGAAGCAAGTGACCTTCCTTATCTCTCCAAGGTTACACCTTGTATCGTTTCAATTGGAACCAAGCGTTTGAAATACAATGGCAAAGACTATCAGTGAAGAAACAAGTCAAAAATTAACGTAGGTACCAATCGAACAGCTGCATAAGCGCACACGGGACCATGATCTCGAAATTTGCTTTACGTTAGGCCGATAATAAAATGTGTAGGGTCTGCTATGCGAAACCAAAAACGTGCCATTGAAAACAGAAAGTTCATTCAGAAAAACAAAAAGATTTCCACACAAAACTGACAATTCAACTGCCAAGCTATCTTGGTCCAAGGAACGAACCCAGACAAGGATTGAAATGCATAAATTTAACATGTTACAATGCGCGAGATGTGTATAAGCGTAATTTAATTTACAACAAAAGTTAAATTACTACCACCTACTGCCTTCAATTATAATAACGGGATGCTAATTTTGGCGGAAGAGCGCACGATGGAGGCAAGTTCATTCCACCAATGTGACCAATAAGTCACACAGAGGAAGGTTTAATGTAACACCATCAACTATATTGCGTGCGTGAACAGCACCTTGAACGTGACTTCCATCGAGATGAGATGAATTGCTCTAACAGAAATACGTTAGAAGAAAACACCTGTGATGGATCCAGTACAATAACTCTGGATGAGGGAAAGTCGGTGCCTGGGCAGTGAACCTGAATGAGTACGGCGAGAGAGATGCGATCTGAACGGGAGCTAGTAACGGTAGGCTTGGATGCTTACTTCGAGTTATGCAGCGTAAATAACTGCCTTCTGTGTGTTTATTGTACATTCTCGCTATGGAACATACATTTCCTTATGCTACATTAGGTTAAATGGGATTTATCTGTCTGATAACCTGTTTGTGTGCACTGCTAGACCGGATGCATGGAAGCCAGCTCGTTTGATCCCTGATACTGAACACCTCGGTGTTGCAGTAGCTCATGTTTGTTCCCGTACAGTTTAATGTTAAATCAAACACGCATCACCTACGTTAACTCTACGTTGAGCAGCAGGACAATTTTCCAGAGTTTATTGATATTTATTAATGATAGACCAAATTTAATTGATATCGTTTTGATGCTCGAATGATGAAAGTTAAATATTTACTTGTGATTTATACGTTGTTTCTTAACGTATGATTACTACGCAACGCCTCTCATAACTTCTAATTTAAATTAAAAAATAGCTTCGAGTTTTAGAATTTTTCCAACACTTACTTTTGACGAAAATGAGAATGACAATTTTTCAAGATGGTGGGAAAGGAAGCATCTACCAATCATCAATTCATACTAATATCGTTTCATTGTCAGCTAGTAACAATTGCACTAACTCTCAATTAGCAGCCTATACTTAGTGAAACTATAGAGAATTTAAATATATATGTCAGTCTGCTAGATGCAGGTTTTGGTAGTCTTTAATGAAAATACTTTATGAGGTATTATTATGAGTAATTAATCAATTAGAGGAAATTTAAGGATTGGCCGTAGCATGGACACACTCCAGATGGCGTAGATCAACACCATAATCAATCCTTTGACTTCTTGCAATTCTTCTAAAGGGTTCCTTATTTCGGCACAACCCACATATTATACTATTAATGATATGATGTTTATTATAAACCTACTATTCAGCTAAGGACACCTGGTACATAGTTACGTATTCAAAAAGAAAATGAAACAGGAGTATAGGACAGTACTTTATAGAAATATAAGCATTGTTTTAGAAAACAAAAGCAGCGTTTAGGAATGGAGTACTTCAGAATACCATAACTATTGTTTTAATTGTTTTTCTGTCAATAACTGTAATTGAAATCAAGTACTCTTCGAATAGCACTCGTTCGACAAAGAGCAGGTAATTCAAGCTCAAAACCTACTTTTACAGGTTAGTCTGGTAAAGAATGAATCCGAATATTCTAATGAGAGCATTTAAGTTCCTCACGAGAACACTGACGATTAGGAGGTCTTCCTACTAAGCAATTTCCCAGAGCTTGTATATGTTTCGACACGGTCGTCGAACACAACACCGAACGTTAATGATCATATCCACTGAACATCAACGAAGTTTTTATAATCTCAAACAGTTCTCCACCTAGAGACTAATGTGTGTAATATAATAGCAGACCATGTATTTTAGAAGCAAAATCAATTTTCACTTTATCACTTCAAGAGATCACTTTCTTGCAAGTTAGCATCATTGAAAAGCAGTACGCCAGCTGTGTCGAACGCTGACGCTACCCGGATACGCGCTTGTTTTTGCTACGACACGGTAATTTCGTTACAAGGCGATCAAGTTACTTCACTCTTATTTCAGAACAATCATATCTGGAGGCCAAAAATTCGAAAGTGGATGCACACAAACCATGGAAAACTCACTCTGATGGTTGTTTACCACAAGCTGAAGAAGATCGTCCTATACAGGAGACTTCGATCTTCACACAAGCACAGCGTCTGTTTCACTTGACACCCAAAAGAACGATGTGTGAAGTTAACGACATTCAAATATTTACGAAAACACTGTTACACCTATAGAACAGGGATGAACGATCATCTCGTACTTTTTACATGAGTAAGAGTACACTAGTCAGCCAGTACTGAAGTTCATTCACCGGTTTGGTGTGAACTCAGATTGAGTGACACACACCCACCTTTCTCCAAGTCGCGACACGATCTAAAACAGGGTTGCCAGAAGGTTTTCGTGAATAGTACAAACTTCCAAGCTCAAAACGTAACAAATTTGATAAAAACGTAACAAATTTCTAAAATTCCTAAATAATTGCACCATTTTTATATCAATCAACCGTTATGAGTTATTGCAACATGCTGCTAAACTTATATCATGTGCTTATTGAACATATTACTTCTACATCATGAAAATTATAGAACTTTTTTAGTTGAACTTATATAATATAATATTAACAGAACCTTGATCATGCATAGGCTATTTTTTGTATTAGTCCAGTACATTCAAACACACACAAAAATCTTGTTCTATTAATAAGTTCATTTTCTCTACATATATAGATAGAAAAATAAAAACTTTTATTAAACTTTCAGAAAGTAGTTTCTTTTTCAGTGTTGATGTCCTTTAAATTCTCTTTTGTTAGTAACTTAATTGCTGGGAGGGCTTCCAGTGCGTACAGCAAATGTCAGCAAATAGTTCAAATACAAAAGAGAGTAATACAAGGCAGGTAATAGATTTCAACTGCAATCTGTTTTTTACTTCAATATATAACAGAGAAAGAGACTACTCGAAGCACGCACAAAAATGAGGCAATTAGAGGAGGCTCTGCAGTAATTTAAACAGTAATGGATAACGAAGATCATCATAGCCTGTTTCTTTGAAAACATCATTTCAAAATGTCGCTAGTTGTTTTCCACTAATACGATACGTATCTTCTAAAGTGAGTTCCCCTCTTTCGGTGTTTTAACTGTCTATGCTTTATTTTTACTATATTATTAGGAAATTTCCACAGAAGAGGAATGATAGTGTGTTTCCCCATATTAATGTTATCTGGATCAATCGCCTGAAATGTATCATATGACTAAAACTGGTCGAAAATTTGCTTCTTTAACGGTACATAAAAGTTTAAGATCTTCATCCATAGGTACTTAAGTTCCTCGTCAGATCGTAATTTTCCTGCAATTGTCTAAAATTAATCAAGTTCATGCTGTTACCTGCCGCTGCCCCAGCTATTCCTGAACTGCACAGCGGTAGGATGCAGCAAAATAAAACGTGTTTCCAGTACAGACTTTATACACTCGTTTGAAACAATTCTCTGGAATTCCATAGACTCAAACATCAATTAATATGTAAACTAACTTTGAATGTTGAAATAGTAACAGCTCTCCTGAAGTCGTAACAAAAGTAACAACATGAAGATTTGGGAACAAAAAGTAACACTTTTGATACGAACGTAATAATTCTGGCAACCCTGGCTAAAGGACTGAAGGAACCAACCCGCACGGCCGTGTGACTACTCCGTAATGTTTCACTCAACCACGGAAAACTTGGTGAACGATACTTTTCCAGCCAGGTATGCATGGTCCCAGGTAGACGATGACAAATATCGTCATACTACATGAAATGGTGATAGTAAATCGACATATTTACAGATAGAAAATTTTCTTTATTCTTAATTGATGAACGTTGTGCAATATCACCCAATATCGAATGTAAATATGTTTGCTGTTATAGAGTTGTCACTTTATAGAAGACATCGATGCAACGTAACGATTATCATAAAGGTAAATGAAAGAGTGCTGTAAAATTTAACCAACTTTTCTGGAAGTGAAGGTAAATCTGTGTGACAAAATCTGCAGAGTATTATCGCTTCTATGCATTCTCACTTGCATCAATAATTAATTATTTTCCAAGAGCCAGTGCATTAAATCTGAAGTGCAAGTCTCTTCATGGTTCAAGAACTTTTTACCGTATTTGTGGCATGAAAAATTGCTTTCTTACGTTCTAGTCTCGACATTATCACGTGTAGACTAAAGGAATGCCTTACAGTACAAAATAATAATAATTGGCAATAGTTGTTACCAGGTAGCTAACCGACAATTCACCTTCATGGGATCTACGATTAGTAACATTAATAATTTCAATCAATACTGCCTCATGCTAAATAGCCGTGTTAAATAACTGAAATCAAGTTCACAAAATTTAAAAAAAATCAAAGAAATAAAACTGAATAAATAAATAAATAAATTACAAGTTGCTACATGAAGTAAGAATTACTGCGCTTAGGGCTTCACTACTATTCTCGCCCCATGAAGACGATCGCCACAGTCGAAGAGATTCTACAGGTGTAGGCATTTGTTGTATTTTGGAAAGAAGCGTGCGTAACTCACGCACAAAAAAGGAAGGCGAAACACTAACAAAACACGTGCGTAAGGTTGTTTCATCGTACACTGGCATGGACAAGGAAAGGACATGGGAAAAGTATAGGACCCGGACGAGACACGGCATACAGGAAAATCCCTCAAGCTGAAGTGTAACATAATGACAAAATATCCACAGGCATGGTACAAGTGTATAAAACAATTCAGATAATTTCCCTCAAATGTAGTAAATATTCGCTGGTTTACAAATTTACATTAATTCGCATTTTGGATGGAGTTCTTTCCTTCTGCAAAATTAATACAAAAATCTGAATTTTACAAATTGTTTTCGAAATTGTATTAGTTTACCAAGCCTATACAATGTTTCCATATATTTACGTGTCAGATGTAATTTTACAGTGAAGTTAATACATAAAACGTCGGAGGAATCATTATGTTGAAAATAATAAAGTATATTTCATTTCTTGTCTAAGGAACGGTGGTGAAGAGGTTTAACCCTTTGCTTAAAAAAAACTACTGCAACACCTAGTCCACAGCGGACTCCTGCAACAAGCAGTGCTGACTTGCCAACGAGAAGCAAGCAACCTGCGGCACGATCATTTCCAAAAATGTACTGACGATGCCACAGTCAGTATTCCTCTGCGTGGTTCAAGACAATCGTACCTGGCCGTTGGAAGTAACACCTGGTCGATATGATAAGCTAAAGGTATCATCCTTCGGCAGATGCTGGACGAATGAGCTTGTCTTTGATACGTTTGAGCTAGTTAATTTACTACCATTGTTAATGTAAATTAGTTATTTGATACTTATTTCACCTATTAAACATTACTACGAACAAATAATAGGCGTAATCTACTGGACATAAAACATTCCTATAAATTACTTCTTAGTTTAGTTGCACTTAAGGGTAAAAAGACACAAGATACATCAAATTTTCTTTTATTGAAACTCACGAGTAAAGATACATCATGAAGGCATCGAACACACGCACACGATAAAAATTTCACGTCAAGGAGCAAGAGGAAGATACCACTTCAGACATACAACCGAGAAATTACGCGAAAAATAAATCCGTGAGAAATTGTGCAAAAAACAATGAAATTTTTATTCCAGCTTCGTTACAATCAGAATTGTTTCGTGGGAGTGTTAAAAAAAGTAGTTCTCTTGAGGGAGCTTCAAGAAATGACGATCCTATGAAGTTCTTCCGTATTTCGTCGCAGTAAATGGAACAAAGAAAAAAAGAAACGCGAACTTCAATGGCTTATAAATGAGATCTAATACTTCATAATATACGTAAAGTTTGCATAATTTGTGTCCGACTTCTTGATGTTGCCAAAAAAACTGCAAATCCTTAAAGCAATGTTGATCTACAACCATAATTTCTAATCAGTGGATTCAGGAGCCCCTTACCCTCTCCAGTTATGAACCTAATGTGGCACTTCCGTACTAACACGAATTTTCATAGATTTTACCAATTCCCTACAATGAATAATAACCACAACGGATTCCCTCCACGAAGTTGTAGGTATACTATGATAGGCTCATTTAACTTTACCCAACTGTTATCGTGCCCGCAACCATGTAGTATAAAAGATTAACCTGCTTCATAAAATCCGCCACCCATAGAGCAAGTCCTGGCATTTGAGGAGCGTTCTAAAATGAATTTTATTCCAGACAACAATACGTAACCCGTATCGATTTCTTACTCTATTGCGTTAAAATTTTCATTTATTCATGACCTAACTTCAAATCTCCGATTGATGAAGGGAACATACAGAGTTCAGACATGTTTAATGTTCATCTATCATCACTATAAATTCATGAAAGTGGACCCAGATGAACAAATACAAAATTGACGGAACTGAGAACTTCTGAACTGAAAGAAAACCTAAACCTCTATTGTACAATATGGATAGGTTAATGGGAGTTAATTAGACTAATAATCCCTTAAGTAGATGTGAAAAAAACCGTCGCACTATGGAAAGCAAGGAGAGCTGTTCAGTCGAATCACTGGAGAATTGAACTAATTTTACGTCGTGTGAAATCCGTTGAATTGGTTTTGTGTTGAAGTCTGAAATAAATTGGTCGGGACTTCTCGTACATTGAGTACGAAAAAACAGATTTACGTCATAAGCAATAAAAACAGAATGAATGGAAATTCCCTTCTTGAAAAATATGTTTCAGAATAGCTCACAACCAGTCAAATTAAAAAGAGGTGGAGGAATACGTTTTGAAACTAGTAGCCTGTGAAAATATTAGGAAGAAAAGTAAAAGGAAACATGTCCGTGAAGAAGCATCATAATCATGAGCATCAAGAAGTATTAAAAATATTAAAAAAAACGAGAGGTAGATGCTGATCGCATATGCATCGTGTCTCGCATAAACAAAGGCGTCTATCTGAACGCGTGAGCTTTCTACTGCATCAGTTTAATTATAGTTCATTATATTTATTAATATTATTATGTACGGGTCCAAGCTAAGGTACCACAGATGGCATTAATAAAGATGATCGCTGGCATGAAGCAAGCTATCACTTATTTACAATATATACATCGCATGGAACAAGGAACCACACGTAAGGGATCCTTCAACAAATGAGCTCTTTCCCAAGTTCTTGCTGCCCAGCTAAATAAACGCATGTCTATACCGTTTTCTCAAAGCATTTATTGACCTATGTTACTATATAACGAAATAAAAGCGAGATAATTCCAAGAAATCGACAACCTTCGAAGTCACTGAACAGCGATGAAAATACAAGAGTCTCGTGGGACATTACAACAGGCTCATGTACACAGAATCACAGAATGTACAATAAAATCGAAACTAAGATTGAGTAGTCGGCTTCAAATTCCATCGGTGACGCATTTGACATCTGTTGTGCACGTCAGTATCATTCAGCTGTAATGAAATGCATACGAGTGTCTCCCCCAACCCCAAAAATATGCGTTCTACATAATTGAAGAAATTACGTAAGAAGTTTGTCCATGATGAGAGAGAGATACACCAGCTGCAGCACGATTTTCATAGCATGATCTTTTTCATCGAAAGTTACATTCCACCGACTCTGCAAGTTATCTTTCCATAACTAATGTCTTAAAGTGAGTGATTCGAAATGTAAAATTATCTCTTCGTTCTCCTTATTAGGATACCACTACATTTCGGCCCAGCGTTTTTGCTTCAGTAAAATTAAGACATTTACGAAGTACTAAAATAAAATAAAAAGTCAAGAAAGCTTTCGGCTCGAACCAAAAAAGAAACAATTTCTAAGAAACTAACAGCAGTGATGAAATTGCGACGGACATTAATTACGGACCGAAATCGACGGATTGCGATTTCAACCGGCAATCACGTGACAAACTGTTCTAACATCTGAGAGATCGCATACATCCATGGTCGAATCATTGCACCAAAAATGAGCGAGTCTTTTCGATAAAAACAATGTGGGAAATCCATCCAGGTTATAATTTCTCCGCCGTTTTTGAGTCTTTCAGTTCACATTATAGAACGCACCTCGCAGCGCACTAATATTTTGCCAGAAACAAGTAATGATTGATTACAATAACCCTGCTTCGATTCATCAAGCATTGAATGCTACTTACTTGGAAGATGAAGTCATATGTGCGTAGAGAAACTTCACAAAAATTTTGCGATGTCTGGAACGCAAACATTTATTTCAATCAATTGCTTCTAAGAAAAAGGCTCTAGTAGCTGCTTTGAAAAGAACCCTACCGATCGATAGATGACCAATGCACACGCTGAATTCATTTAAATAGTGAATAACATGATGTGAAATTAACCTTGAGGGAAATATCCCATTGACATTCAAGCTTTAGTCTAATGCAACTGCTTCAGAACTCTGTCACAGGACAAATTACCACAAGCTCAGATCATCTCAACCGTTGAGATGCAGGAGAAAACTTTACACGATTTATGTTTCCATGTGATAGTTACAGCATACTTAGTCGTCGCTGATTACAGTTAGAATGGTCTCATAAGTTCAGGGCAAAATGCATTTCAAGTGAGTTAGAATTACATAGAAAGAGGTGTCACATTCTGAACGCCATCAATTAAAAGAACTCCAAAGAATCAAAATAGCAGAAACAAATCCAGTAGTAACTAATGCAAGTAAGGATCGACAATAATTACAAATTGTAAAACTTTGCCGTAAAATATATTTAAAGAACTATATAAGCCACAGCTCCCACTTCATTCGTTCACGAAACTCTAGATTTTCTGAGTATTTAAGCAGAGAAAATTTACCGATGAAGAGAAAAGACAGAGCAGAAACTTTTAATGTGTAGATGAACTTTTCAATTATTTCCTCCGGTAGAGAAAGATGAACGTTTCAAACCTCATCATCGAAGTGAGAAAAGTTACTTTACGTTTTTCCTACAATATAGCGCATGAAATTCCGTAATGAATAACCCTTATCAGGCAAAACGGGTTTCTGAAGCATAAATACGAATTACTATGTTTCACAAGAAAATAGAAGTGCCAAACTATGGGATAAATATCACTAGCTTTCTTTAAAGCAATATTTACAGCCATTCCAATCAATATTGCCAGATGAACATTGACTATTCTTCAGCAAATAGTGTTTACTCTATTATTACGGAGAACGAAGGAAGGTCAGAGTAACTCGAATTACATTTCAACAGGAAAATTTTGAATTCAAAACTTCCTCTTTACAACCACGATAACATCAAAATTTCCAATATAGCTCATACTATTAATAACACGACAACTAGGACAAGTTTCGTAAAATCTGCCACACGGAACTAGGAATAATTTTTCTTTCAATTCTGATATAAAGTGCCAATAAAGCATGCAAATGGGAAAGCGCGAGCAGAAATATGCAAAACTTGTTAGTGTAATCCACCCACGGTCCTAGGAAGTGAAGGGTGCCAAAAATCAAGTATTTTATAGGTTGTCCTCTCACACAAGTTCAGCGTAGCTGCAATGATATACAATGGAATCCGACTGAATATTCATACCAACATCTTACTTCCTGAATGTTTTCATCTATTAGTGGCACAAGCCCAACTGACAACCAGCAGCATCGAATACTAGGATCAACACTACCCCTACAAGCATGAACCATTAGAAAACAATTGTTAAAGAAGAACGGAGATAAACGTAGGTTACTCGAAATGACTAGCTGAATACAAAAGACTTCCGTCAAATCCGAAAAAATATATTCACGTTTTCATTTTCGAGTTGAAAAACTTATTGAAAGAGATCTCAATTCTGGTCACTTTGTTAAATACAAAAAATGTTACTTGGATTAGTTTATCAGGAGCACGTTTGATCAACTTGCAATTAGTGTAATGATTATCTTTAAACAAAGCATGAAGACTATAAGCCGCTAACCGTCGGGACCCTCCTCTACAGGAGTCCTTGCCGTCATAAAGTACCCCATATTAATCGGATAGCACATGAGCTCTCACATTGATCTTTTATTTTATCAGAGATCCTCACTATGAATTATCCCCTTCAACTTTATTCACGCTTTCAGGCCTAATGTCACTTATTCAACAATTTATAGGAACAGTCCCGGCAATCATATTAAGGAGAACCTGTGGTAACCCGGACGTTGAGAGAAGAAGGCGAGGTCACAGAAGCCTTAAGAATGGATATGGTGCTTGTAGTTACAGGAGTTAAGGAATCACATAATGCTAAGCGGTCTTGACTGCACGTCCCACTCGAATGAAACCTAGGTTGGTTCGATGACAGACACAGCACTGGCGAAGATGATGCCCTCATAAGGTTGTTTAAGGATGATTCATAACGTTCAATCATAGATGAATCAGGACAAGAAGATGACATACTAGTCGAAGGGGCTTCAGTCGTATTCGGTGTAGATGATGAGGAGGAAAACGAGCAACCTAAATTTCGGGAGATTCTTGCGTGTTTTGAGAGAATTGATGGCGCAGAGGTCAGAGAGGAAGACTGACAGGTAATAGTAGAACAAGTTCTTCCGGAGGAAAATATTGGTTCAGCGCGTTCTTGAGCTGAACGGTTTTGCGCAGAAATCACAGACGAAGAAGACGAGCAGAGAGATACATTTGAAATACTCGAAAAAGTTTTTTCTACGCTAGCTCGAGTTCTTGTTTTATCTGACGAAAGCGACAGACTGAAAGAAGCACAAGAGTTGATGGAGCTACATTGGACTGGTACAGTGATATGGTCAGAACGATTCTCAGTTGTAGTACAAACCTTAAGCGAACGGCAGGTAGCAGTTGATTCCTGAGATACTTTCATAGTGACTTTTCTAGAAGCCTTTGAGAAGACATCAGGGTAAGATGGATTGACAGCAAAACTGGTAGTAGAAGAGGTACTAGTTGAAGATGATCCTGAAACAAGTGACAATGGCCAAGCTAGAGAAGAAAACAATCGCATCGGAGACCTTGAATAAGATAAAAAAGTTTCAGGATAAGGAGGAACACCATGCCTGGTATGGGTTTCGTAACAAGTGGTTCGGCACATGGTGGTCGATACAACGTTGGAATTAGCTTTAGATACTTGATGCTTTTTAATATGTTTGCTATTAGCATTGGTAACAGCCGAGTAATGAGCAGAATATCGGTCACCCACGCTGGATGAAAAAGAACGGGTTCCTCCTGCCAGATTAGAGTTATTACTACAAGGAAACTGAGCCAACATAGAGAGAGATGAAGAGAGAACCGAGAGCGAAGCAGGAAGAAGACTAGAGGGAGTCACCATCAGTGAAGAAGAAATAGGGGCGCCAGCAGGGGCAGCAATGTTTGCTGAGAGAGGAAAGAAACAGGCGGGCAGCACAGATGAAGGAGCTGGCAACAGAAACCCAGTGATGGGGTAACTACCAGGTAGTAAAGTTGACACACGATACCTTGACGTTAGTCCACTGTCTGAGCTCATCGACGGTGTAGGGTTACAAGCTGCCCCTGGACTACGTGCAATAGAGTAAGATGAAGTTAAACACGGCGGTATAGCTTCACGTCTAGGTCGAACGATATTACTCGATTGATAACCATTGTGAACTATGCTTCTACAAGAGCTAGAATACGTCAAACTTCCGGAAGAATATTGCAAAGATCTGCCAACGGACAAAGAAACAGAGACGATATTTTTACTATTTGTCCCCTTATTTGTGTCGCTTTTGCTACCTGTATACATAAGGGGCTCATTTGCAATTTTAACAGCGAGAGATTTTTCAGGAAGAGAGGTTTCATTTCCAAAAGAGCTATCCTGAGATATACTGCAAACAGCGTGCGAGTCAAAACCTTCAACAAAAGAGGAAGCATCAGCTTCAGTATCATTCGAGTTATCCACGAAACTACACACGAAAAAATTCGATGTGCTAGTACAAATTGGGTTAATTTCAACTTCCCGAATATTATTTAAAACAACATTTGCAGTGTGTGATGAATTAGTATGCATTGCAGTAGAAGCATTAACAGGTTCACAGCAACTGATGAACGCGGAAGTAACAGCAACATCCAACGACACAGAGGAAGATGTAGGAACTGTAAAAGTTGAACTAATAATCAGGGTTTGAGCTTGAAAACTGGTCGTATCGTTGCTACCAGTGCTTACTTCAAATTCTGAAGAACTGGCAGAGATAACAGGTTTTGCTACACACGACTCAACAGAAGATAGTCTCCATTCCGACGCAACGCCACTGGAGAACGGAACAACTGAATAGGTAGATGAACTAGACTCCAAATGAGAAGGAAATGAGAAATTAGCAGCAGACTTAGTAGATGAAGTTTCAGCACTCCACAAAGAACTGCTGTATGTGGTATCTATGCCTCGACAAGTTTTTCTGGATGTCGACGCATCAGAAATCACAGTACGGGTTTGTGACGCTGAGGGATTCGTCACGATTGTCGTTTCTGCCTCAACGAACGTGGACGGTTCGGTGCCTTCCGGCAAATCATCACTGTTCTGAATCAAAACGAGACAAGATTCTAAAGGACACTCGAAAGATCGATCAGAAATATTTCGCAAGTAACTCTTTCCGTCTCTCAAACAATGCGATGATTCGAGCGACGTAGAGAGATTTTCACGTTTTTCATTATTGCACACTTCGTAGGGCTTCAACACATCGGTTCCACGACTGTATTCAACCACATCACTGCCATCCGGAGATACCTGCTCGTATGGCTGTCTATGGCTACGAGTTTGCTCGTTGGGAAGATCGTTCACGGGGTCCAAGGTTGTCGAGGACTCGTTGTGCTCGTCGTCAACCCAAGGAGAAGCAAGTTTCCAAGCAATGGAATCTTGAAGCGAGGGTGAAACGTTGTTGTTGTTGTCTTGGTCAACACTCCTCCAGCCGAAGCCGCGCGAAGTGAAGCTCTCAGCAAAGTACCTGCTGCCTACATCGGTTAGGCGATTCAGGTTCCCAGAGCGCTTCCAGTCGCTGTCAAGTTCATCATCACTGGAGTCCAAGGAGCATTTTAGCACAGATGTTTCAAGTCCATCCGCGTTCAAGTGACAATCCCGCCTGTCGTTATAACTAACCTTTGGCCTCTGGCTCGCAGGCAAAGAACCGTCCATGTCTTCATGCTCTTCTCCGAAATCAAGAAAAGAATGTCCACAAAAGTCTTGACACTTGAAACTGTAAGGATACTCACCGTACGAGGTTAACTTCGAGCGAGTACAAGAATTAGAATCTGTTTCATCACAAAAGGACTCTGTTTTCAACTCCCGTTCCTCAACACACTCAGGATGATCTAGTGTACCGTCAAGAATACCTCCTTCTAAGTTTATAAGGTCATCATAACACTCAAGAGCTTCAGTGTGACTCTGGCAATCTTTGTCTTTTAATAAATGATTAATATATGGAGGGATTGAGTGAGTAGAACCAGTTTCTCCGTGAACACCCTCAGACATATTGCAATGAAATTTCTGGGAGCAAGAAGCCATCGAGGACGAATGAGTTAGATTGCATGAAGTAGTATAAGGTAAACGTAGCAAGGAACGGTTTGACATTTCATGGTGAGACACGAATGGGTCGGCAACACGAATCTCGTTCCTAGAATTTTCACTACAGCTTGAAGAAAAAGAATTCAAAGCCTCAGGAATATCTGCATCTTCCCAAAGAGATCGAGACGTTTCACTTTGAAATCTCATGGACTCGTCAAACCCAGCACCAATTCTTTCACTTCTCAAAGGCCCATCGAACAAATTTCCAGACGATGAAGAAGAAGAATAAACTTGACATGTAGAAGAGCAAGTCGCAGTAACCGGATAGCTAAGACTAACAACTGATGAAATTTCACATGTGATATTGTGTGGATCGCAAGCACGAATAAAAGAAGGAACATTAACAAAGGGTACACCAGGACTAATATTGCATGAGGTGCGCGGTGGAACGTCAGAGGCAGCCAAAGGGTCCTTCGGCATTGCTGTTCCGGCACTTGAACAAATATTAAATTGAACAGAAACGGTATCATCATGAACACAGCCTCTTGGGCCATAATTGTTATCACAACTTAAGCTACACTTAGAAGTAGAATTAAAAGGATCATTAAGGTTACTCTTACACTCACACAAAACTGAGCGACAAGGAAAACTTTGTACAGAGCTGTTGGCATGACGACTGAACACAACACCTACAGTTTCTCTGTGGCCAGGACCAAGAGAAGCGTGTTCAAATATACTGCCATTGTCAGAGCGCTGAGGTCCAGTATCACTACCTAATAAATTCAAAACTTTGTCACCAACCAATTCTGAAGACCTGCTCAGTTCGCCTCCAACATCACGATTCGCACTAAGACAAACCACCTCTTCGGCACGTCCAACTCCTTCATGAAGTGCACCATCGACACAAGCCAGATCAGATTTACTCGAAGGGTCAGCCTTAATTAGGAAATCATCATTTGCAGCTAAAGCCTTCAAGCTATTACCCTGATAAGCGCTAAGGTCTCCAACCCCAGAAGCAACAGCACCCGACATCTCTGAGTCAACGACGCTCATTCTAGGACAAGCGTGCACGAGTTCTGCTGAAGAGTTTCTGGGCGTAGAAACACTTCCCGTAAGAGACACATTTGCGACAGAAAATGAGCTGGTAGCAGAATTACTTTCACTGACGAGAATTTTGGGGTCAGCAGTCGACCACCTCCGAACCAAGTCTCTCATTTCGTGGGACTGGTCGGAAAACTGAATATTAGAGGATATGGGTGATGAACCATAACGTGCGTTTGTGACGGTACTTCCGAAAGAGAGATTGCCGGTTCCAACGGAGTCGGTTGTCTTGATACACCAATCGGATAAGCATCGTTCAGATGATACACATCGTTCAGGCGAAACGCAGTCAGTAATTTCATTCAGTCGACCATCGAAGAGAAATGAACTGGAGTCGAAGGAAGAAGAGCTTCTCAGTCCCGAAATATCAGCACAATTGTCGGGACGTAACGAGTGGGTGGAGGGAGATGAGCAGAACACAGATGTACAGCTTTCACCAACAAAAGGGACGTCCGCAGTTGACCATTCGGGATATTGCTGCCACTTTTCCGTAGTTGCTCTTAGTCATTGTCTTGGAGTAGTCTGCCAATTTGTTTCAGTCTGTGAAGAGAGTAGAAATTAGTCAGGTCAGCCAGTGAGAAAAAAATAGTATCTACTAACCTCCTACATACAAAAAAACCTGATTTTTCAAACCATTTCAAGAATATCATTATCAAGGTCAATGGAAACCCGAATGAAGAGAGCAAGTACCGAAACTTCGTCTCTTCCAAACCCAACACATAAGATCAAAAAAATTGTCCCAATAGACCTCCCTATACTGCTACTATAGACTACTAAGCATGAAATAAAACAATGAAACTTTAGCTCAGAAGCTAATAATCACATCGAAATACTTTTTAAAAAGGAAAAGAAGGAAAATTGGTTCCTAACTATTGGAACTAGAATTATTCTAGTTACCGCCCCAAATTTTACTGTACATTAAAGCACACAGCACAGTAAGCAATGCGAGATAGCTGGAGGTGTCTCTAGTCACCACTTCTGATCTCTTTGATAGCGACATGAAGCATCATTGACTTGCGTATACACTTCACCAGTTTTGCCGGCAGCAACATAGGCAGTAAGTGCTACTTATGCCAAACAAAGTGTTAAGATAAGTACATATTCTACACAGCATTAAAGAAGTCATAGGCATAATCTCGACACCTTCTGAGCACATTACACAATAACCAAGAAACATCAGCCGTAAAATTTAAATAAACGTAACTACAGTATCGTTCTAAGCTACCGCACCTTCTCTACGGTGCGCATGAGGGTAGAACAGCATTGGCAGCTCACCACATTGCTGGTAGTGGGTATAGTATAGCAGCTCTCCACATTACTGGGGTGGATACAGTACAACAGCTCTCCACATTGCTGGGGTGGATACAGTACAACAGCTCACCACATTGCTGGGGTGGATACAGTACAACAGCTCTCCACATTGCTGGGGTGGATACAGTACAACAGCTCACCACATAGCTGGCTGTAGGCACATTACATAAACTAACCACATTGCTGGCGGAGGGATCCAGCGCAGATATGGAAGAGGACGTGGATGACGAGGAAGAGGAGGAAGAAGGCGTGGATGAAGCGACTGCCGTACCCTCAGGTGACACAAAGTTGCCGTGCCCTGCAGCTGGCGTCTCACCAGCTCGCCACAGCTGCATGCCGCTGCTCTGTAGCAGCTGCACAGCATCACCGAGCACCTCGGAGGGTCGACTAACACCGTCTGCAAAAATTTTCCGTTACCACTCAAATAAAAGGAACACAAAGCTTCATCACAAGACGTTTACATTGGTAGTGTTGAAACACAACCGAAGTAACTCGAATTATTATTAGAGGACTATGAAGTAGAGGAGATTATTTCCTCTCCAAAAATTATCAGATCATTCTTCCGTAGCCTTCGCTATACATTCCATTAATGAAGGCTCCTCATCTCTGATCACATTTTAACAAGTTTTCATTTGTTCTTTCATACTAATATTTTCCTCGCAACCTGATAACACTTTTGTTGCGTAAGAACCCCACATTGTAATTCAGTTCAATTTCATAATGGTTCATTCGAGGGACCCTAGACGTAAAACTAGTACTTCAATTCAATTCACGTTTCAAGGCTTATAATTTTACTGAAAGGACAGGTTACTCTGTCCTTTATTCTTTACTCAGGTTTTGCATGCACTCACTGGAGCCCATTCGTTACCCAACAAGACGCAACTCATATCAACAAATTCCAACTAGAAGCAAGCTCACACGTATCAAAATATACATTTGCTAAAATATATTTCCGCAGTGGAGTTTCTACGAAGATAATTTTTCCATCAGACACCCTAAAAATTACCTTTTCTTTAGAAACAAACAAAATTCGTAGTGGGAAAGTAAAGAAATAATGGAGCTATTGATAAGAATTCAAAAAGTCCTTTACGTACGGAATATCACAATCCATTATTACAACAAAAACTCAAGCAAAAACGGACGCAATACAAAGTCAAAGTTCATGAAAAAATAAATAATAGAAAAGCAGAAATTCACATTAATGAAACAACTATAAGAATACTTGCCTAACAAAGAACTGCTCGAGGAGTCGGAAGAGGTAGGTATTCTGGACCCAGCAGCTGGAGAAGCAAAATCTACAACATCTGGGCTTGTCTTTAAAATAAAATCTTCGTTGTAATTGCGGCCGTCATACTGACTCATTCTCAAGGACGTGAAGGAGTCGACCTTGTCGGTGTGCACCATGTCCACGTCTTCAACAGCACCACCGGCATCCCCATTCTGGTGTTCCGTGCTACAACTGCTGCCACAACTTTCATCTTCCACAGGAAGCCCACTGGAACTTACTCTAGACCCAAACAATTGAAAAGAATTACTTGAAGCTGCTTGGAAACTAACACTATTATTACTAGAGATAGAAGTAGCCTGTAGAGACCCAGCAGCGCTCGAGGCTGCTTGCGAGGTTACGGAGATCACAGACGACACTCTGGAGGGCGAAGAATCTGCTAAAACCGACCCGCTGTCTAGGCGATCACCCGCTAGAGATCGTTTTACAGAACACTGTCTGCGTCTGGAGTCACTGTTCTCTGACAGAGACCCAACACCTGAAGGTGCTACGGCTGATCGCAACCCATCGCTGACTGAAGTCTTTCGTAAGCTGTCCATGGATCTCGGAGGTTGGTAAGGCTTTGGTTGGTGGTTCAGCAAGGAATTGATCTGAGTGAAGGCAGACGCCCCAAGGCCTGACCGCGACATGAGGCTCACGAGCTGCTGTGTGTGGCTGGCGCAAACCTCCAGAGACGGCCGAGCAGGCAGGTTTTGAGACTCTGTTTCGAAACACGAATGATCGATTTTACCAGTAAATCAAAACCTCAACATTACACTACATCTATTACCACTGAACTTGAAATTGGACGAATGGAACAGTACACAAGTCACAGATGACACTGGAGGGTAAGAAATCGGCCAAAAACGACCCATAAGAACGTTCTACAGAACGGTGTGTGTTTCGAGTCCTTTCAAAGACTGAATTCAACACTAGAAGGTGCACGAGTGCTTCCAAAAAATGGATGTAAGATGAACTAACGACTCGACAAATGATTGAACGAATGAAAGACGTAGGATGCTAAGCACCCCCAGAATAATGAAGAAGGGACCTTCTAATCTGTTTATCTTCATTCGCGAAACTAACATGTGTTCTATATTCATAAATAATAATTGTAGCGTCAAGTCACAAACAATGCGAATTAAACATATAGATTGAATTCGTAGCCACGTAAAATATTTTACCATGTCTGACATAAAAAATGATGAACAATTAAACAAAAAGTACAGGATGTATACTGTGGTCAAGATTCCGGAGGTATTTCAGAAAACTCGCGTAATTAAAGGTAGGAAACTTATCAGAGATCTCCATTGACTCAATCAACGAATCTTATTTTGCAAAATCGTTAAAAGAACTCTTAAAATTTGACATCTTAGTATCCTTGTGTAGTGAGCAACACATCCTCGAACGGAAACAACTTGACACCAACTTGAGCATCCGTGTGGAGCTTGCAACATGGGACCAATACGTTGCCCTTATAATACAACTCTTTAGTGCATTATGTACCGGATCGGGTACAAAGATCAAAACCTTCCTGTTAACCTGACGTGCCATATATAGGACACCTAATACTTGTGCAAGCCTTAAAATATCACAAACTTTTTCTATCACTTTAAAACAATTCATGCTGTAAAGGAATTGAATGATCTCAAGCTAAAGGCGAACTGACCGAGAATGGCGGAGTTGAGTGCCTGACACACAGGCTCTCGCTGTGCAGTGTCCAGCTGCCAACCGAGGGGAGAGGAACAAGGCTCGTTGTATGCCAGCAAGCTGAATGCGTCCTGCCACAATAATTAGCCTTCAATACAGTCTTGAACATCTCAGTAATGATAAAGCAGAGCAGAACGTGGGTGCAAGTGTGATACCAAGTGGAGGATGTCATTTGAAATGATGAAGCGACTGTAATCGATAGGAAGTGGGAGATGCTTAGGTAACATGTATGAAAATTTTAGAGTTCAGTTTGTGCATGCTTAAATGCAGGCATTGTTTGGCGTGGATAGACACAGTTGGATTACTTTAAGCTGTTGAAAAAGATAAGTTTAAATTATTTTTTACCTTCAAATCTCAGTATACTGATCTACGTACAAATATATTCGTGCTATATTAGACTGTTACATCACCTATATCAGAAAATTAAAAATTAAAACAAGAAAGCATGTAGTAACTGGTGTGATGTTGATGCAAATTTCTCCTAAGATAGTAATCCCTCACAATTTTAGAATATATTTTTTTAAAATATTACGCGTAACATTCTATCGCAGTTGATCATAAATGAGTAGCTACAGAAATCTCATTAAACACCAGTTATATCGACCAGAAACTTCCAATTTTATCCCTCACACCCAGAGACGCAATCACTGTTCTTAGATCCAGTGACGTACTTGCAGCATGCGCTTATTAGCCTTGTTTTTGCCGTGAGAGCGACGCAGCTTCTCGCTCACAGCCTGCAGCTCACGCCCAAAAGCCAACACCGTTTCCACGTGACTGACTCGCCGCCAGCTGGCTGACCCGCAGCCCCCACAGTCACTGCCGTGGGCTTCACTGGGACCCATCTCTTCGCGCCCGCCGTTGCTCTCGTGCACTTCTGAAGAGGAACAACACTAAGAAGAGATTGACATTAAATTTAACTCACTAACCAAAGTAAGAAAGGCCCCAATAGTAGGGGATGAATGAAGGCGTCACAAATACGACTTCAAAAAGATTAACGAGTAAAACAGTTTCCAGAAGATAGAAAGTAACCCACAAAATTTCATAACCCTCGAAGTAACACTATGACTTCACCGATATTTGTTCAAGGGCTAGGTAGAATTTGTCTCATTGTTTATGTAGCGAGCTTCTAATATATATACGATTCTAGTCGAACCATTGCTGACATGTTTCATTGTTTACCTTCGCTATAAATATTGTAACAAACATCTGAGTATAATTTTGAGACGGATAGGGAAAGCTTGAGAACCTTGACCATATGATTGTGAACACATCTCCCGCTCAAAAAAAAAAAAAAATCACAATTCAGAAAACTCTATCCGTTACGTTACAACGATTGTCACGTATTATCATTATTATTTCATTAGAAAATTCTTGGCTTGGCAATTAAAAGTGGTCGCAACAAATATGCGTGGTTTCAAAGATGTTGAAGTATTCCTAGTTTATTTTGAGACTCATCATTCAGCAAAGAGAGTAAGTAACTGAGCACTCAGTCCAGCGCTCACAAAGTATAATCAAATGTATATCCTCTAAAAGCACGAAATCTCCGTTCTCCCTTTGAGGCATGAAGTATGGTCACTTCCACGTACCGGCGACGAGTATCACAGTCTTTGATCCCCTTTTACAGATCAAAGCCTCAATTTATCGTCACTCGAATAATCGTTTAAATTGTCAGCATATTTCACTAATCTCATTCCGGCCTGTGTCTTCAAATTTGAACATCACCTCGACTCACCAGGTTCATCATCGTCATCGTCGTCGTCGTCGTCTACAAGCATATCTTCTACCGCGTTGTGGCGGTTGACGCCGTTTGACACACCGTTAAAATCGCCAGTGGAACCATCCGTTGATTGAGTAGCCGGCTCATCCAGACAATCCATTTCGGCGTCACTATCGTCTGCAATCGTCACAGCATCAGACCGACTTCTGCTCGACGATGAAAAGACAATAGGTAGGGGCGATCGCGACGATCTGTTGCTGCTTCTGTTGCTGCCTTCGTTGTTATTGTCAATTTTGCTGCTGTCGTTGCTGTCGCCAAACTGGGCGTTGTTCCTTGCATTGAGCTCGTCTTCGTCCGGACACCGAGACGCGTGTTTGTGTTTGTTGCTGCCGCTGCTGCTTTGCTGCAGAGCAGAGCGCGTCGACTGGATCACGGAGGGATGCTTTTGCACTTTATCTGGGTGAAGAACCAGCAATTATTTTGCGTGTAGGCCTAAAGAGTGGCAAGAAAAAAAATGAAGACTGCTATAACATGAGCCATAGTAAGTGTTCCTAAAACATTTTATACCAGTGACACTCTCAAAGAAATAATGTCACATGATAATTGCCTGCATTTAGACAACTACATAACGCAATTTACTTGACTAATACAATAAAATATAATAGCAATAATTGAAATGACATCAGATAATCGGAAAGTAATTATGTTTTATAATAGAAGTACTATCAACAAAAAAAAAGACCTAGCGCCAATAAACTGATTTTACAGCATTTGTGATTAAAATGTTATGCATTGACAGCTTCACAGTTTTCGTTCAGGTATAACGAATGCAATAAAAATTGTGAACTAGACTGACAAATAGAAGGATCCCAAGCATCTCTGCAGACAGTGTGACCGGAGCTGATACCGCACAGGCAATGTAAACTAATTGCGAATGCAGCATGATTAACAAAAATAAAAACCATTCAGAACATGAAACCAAATTGGACAACTTTAAACCTAACGAACATAAGTGAACTCAAAAAAAATATTTCATGATTTGGAAAAAGCTACTTAATGAAAGACCATGAACATGACTGATGATTTAGCCGAGGCATTTATGGAATCCTTACACTGGAATAAGCCTGAAGAGGAACGAATAAGAAGCCGCAACAGGAGCAATACTCTAGAAACGCTTCCACAACTTCAATGTGAGAGATTAGAAACGAAAAAAGCAAAGCTCCTATAAGAAAAGAAAAATAATCCTCACAACCAGCGTAACTAATTTAGGAGTCTGAGGGTAACCAAGAGACCTGATGCTGAGCACTGACCAGGCGAGGTGCGCTGCAAGAGATCGTCGTGAGATAAGGCATTCGCAGACCCGTTAGCTGCACCGTTTGTGCCACTGCTGGACACATGACTGCGCTGCTCCGTGCCACGCAGGATCTCGATGAACTGACGCACCTGTCATGGAGGCAGGGCTGGTGTTAGTTCAGTGGGCAACCACCGTCATAACCAACTCGCTAGCGGGATGCGTCGCAAGCTCAAGCCGGAGATAAAAATAAAACAAATAAGCTAAGCATGTAACAGACCTATCCACTGCTTGTATTGCTTTCTAAAGCAGACCACTAGTATAAACATTCAACTTCAAATGCTAGAAATTATTGTAAAGTGCTGCAGATATTTCAGAGGGACGAGAAGTATACATTGCATGCAATACTGGGCTGAGTTCAGCATCTCTAAGCCTGATTCCCAATGAGCTGACTCACCTTCAAGAAAAATTGTGTTAATTTGACGTAGTTCCGTTCATAAGTAGACGCTACAAAAATCAATAATTTGACACGTGATTTCCTTGGATTAATCACTGAAATATGTAAGGTCACCTTAGCAGATAAAACATTATTTCTTTTCATTAAGAATCACTATAATTGCTAGAAATGTCAACTTCCGCGGATTATAACCAAAAAGTACAATGAGAGGATCATCACCTTGAGGCGGAACAGCAAATTAGGGTTGTCTTTGAGCAAGGTAGGATAGAGCTCCTCCACCAGTGCAAGGGCTCCACCAATGTTGCCAGACATGATCAGCTTGTTGATGCCTGCACAGCGTTAGGGCAACTTTAATTTCAAATGAAAGGCAAATTTCTGTAAATGCATAGCAGAGAGAACAGCAAACAGAAATTACCGCTGAAGTAAAGCCACACTAAGATGGGGAAATCAACTTAGATTAGGATAAAATAACTAAAGCGACTCCAATTAAATACTCGAAAAATCAAACCACTTTCGTTTTCAATTTAGTTTTGTACACCATGATATTTACCTGAGGATTTACGGAAGAGAAATGCGCATTCCCTCAACAAAAACATATTCCTAAATTGAAAAAGGTGAAAATTCATTAGTTAAGCTGAAAAATACTGGCCTACACGTTTTTACCATAATTTTTACATTACACAAGTAATGATGACTTAAGTTAGGCATGTGGACACCGTTTTAAATGTTATCCTAACGGGAATACGAAACAAATATTGGGTCGGCAAAAATGTGTGTTCGGTGTACAAGTAATGTTTGAATCAACATTACCCGAAATTTTGGCCAACCTAGCAGAAAACTTGGACGGTGCAACTATTCATATAACCCATTCATCATAATATATGAAAATAAATGTGCGCATAGTGTTTAATGTGACAAGCACAAAAAACACGCGAAGTTGCCCCTGCCTTATGCTACACACTGACGCTGTCTGTTGCGTATAGAGGCGACCTCCTCAGTGAAGTCTGTGGTGGAGGCGCGGGCGAACGCTTCTGCAGTAGAGCAGTAGCCGTGATGCACCAGGTAGCTCGTCACCATCCTGCCAGTAAGGTACACGGTGCTTCATCAACTTACATCAGTGACGACCAAGTCTGTTATGTAACTAGAGCTTAGTTTCCCACCATAAATTGCTGAGGACTTGCCGTAGCTGTTGATTCTCAGGAGCAAATGTAGTATGTATAATATATTTTTTTTGCCCATTTGCTTTACTAAGTTCATTTTGAGTAATATCAAAACTTTGGAGGTGTTCTTTTATTAAATTGACTGCAGACATGGTGAATTAAGTTGTAGTCACTTTCCCATCATTTTAGAGACTTGCGAGGAAATAAAGGTAGAAATTTCATTTTACCGTGATCAACCACTTGCTTGTTAGTGCAAAATACACCCACTTGACTTGGTCAACAATCCAGGAATAGTAAGTAGTTCTTTTCACAGGCCCTTACCACTGCCAATTTACTCACTTGTTCAAAATATCAGCCCACTTGACCTGGTCACACGCTTCCTCTCCAGGGATAGTGAGTGGATGCTCAATGATGGTGCGGTGCACGCTAGCCCGTACTTCCTCTAGCTTGGCTCGCAAGTCAAACACAAAAGGACCTGATGTGCCAAAATTGGCATCCACAACTTCACCCGGAGTCTGGAGGCCCACGGTGGGATACAGGTCTTTCTGTGGAGTAGTGATAGAATTTGTCTTTGTGCTCAACAATCTACAGAAAATGAACAACACTCTTGAAATAGGATTGCATGTAGATTTTATTGCAAGAAAAGATCATAAACTATAAGTGACATAAGTTGCTGTCAGTTTTTAAGTTCATATATTTTGAAGATTAGTATATTTAGTTTTTCCTAATCAGAAATGGTTTTAATGGGCAAAAAATGAGAAAGTCCTCAAATTACAAACAGTAAGAAATACATTACCAAGACAACAAGCTAACTGTAACCCAAATGGTTCAAAAATTAATGTCATTAAAAATAATGACACTGATTACATTACTGATTAATTTTTCTTTTTACAGTAACTGTTCATGTTACTGATTGAGTAATCATACATCTTTAAGTAGAACTTCTAAAAAGATCTAAAAAAGAAAATTCAACCAAACAAAAGTCAGCACTAGTTGTCCCACTCGTTTACACACACAATAGTAAAACAAAACAGATTGGCCTGGGCACAAAAAGTTTACCCTCAGCCAACCTCTTTAAGAAGACTCACAGGCAAGTCCCTAAATGCAGTGCCCAGCAGCACTCCATTCAAGGTGTAGAAGCAGGTCCTGTCTACAAGGTTCACTCCGCAGCCTATCACGTCACCTGCAACACAGCACACGTAAATAACACTCTGCAGTAATTAGCACATTGTGTACTAAGGCTGTACACACTGTAAAACTTTGTGCATCTCAAGAACAAATGAAACTTTTATTTGCAAGTTGACATGAAAGAAAACCAAAAATAAGAATGAGAAAATGTAGGTTACATAAATATTCTACAGTTACAAGCGTTGATAACTAGTCTGAAAAATTCTCAATTTAAAGAAGCATTTAAACCCACCAATCCTCAAATTTACTTATTTTTTAGTTTATCAAACCCTATAATCCTAACCACACTTATTAATTTGGTCCCTAGCACATTTATTCTCCAACTAACTTGACAATCATTCAAAATACAGAAGCAAGCCCACTGTCACTCTTCTTCATTGTTGTTATAGTTAAACTTTTACTCTTGAATATTCCATGCAAGATTTTCCTCTCCTGCTGCTGCTATCAACTAAGTGATCATTTTATTATTTACATAAGCATTATTCAACTTAAAAAGTTAAATAGTACCTTTCTTCACTAACTTCAGTTGAATCACAGCATTTTTACTTCAATGCTTATCCAACATTTGAAGCAACAGAAAATATATGTTAGCTTTAGGGACCTGAACATGAAACATTACAACCATAACTGAAGTATGTATTACAATTACAAGAATGACAGTACTAGAGGAAATTTTGTTTTAGAGACATGCATAAATTTATTGGCAATCAACCAGGAAATGAACATTCACACTAACAATATTCCAAGTTTTTTGGAAGTGAAAAAAATGTGTAGGCATGAATCTGCCAAAATTTGTTTTATAAGAGTAGCAGTACTTTGACACAGTTTCAACACACTAGCCAATGTTTTCTGAGTGGTAGATGTGTTAGCACATAGAAGCCTAAATTAATACTGAAACTCAATACATCATAGGATGAGCAGTACATAGTTCTAATATATTTCAGCACACCTGTAAATATTTTTCTGAGTGACAACTATATAAGCAGTACAGTAGAAGTCTTTTCAGCTGCCACCCATGGGAATTGGCAGTTGCTGGTTAATATCATCCAAGTAACCCCAAACAATTCATAGACACACTAGACATAACAGGAAAACAATTTCAATTGCTTAGAGCAGGTAAAGAAGAAAAAATGACGAATGAATATATAGCTTGGCTAGCAAGTGTCAGTTTAAAAGAATTCTACTGTGGAAGTAGTAGTAGTTTAATCAATGGCAGCATACCAGTGGTGAATGTGGGTCCATACGGCTGCCCCTGTCCAGAGGAGCAGAAGCTGTGACCGTCATCTCCATGATATCCATAAGAATTCTTGTCCCATCCAGGGAGCCTGTTCATGCTCAGCCCCTGGATGCTGAGCCCAATGCCCATGTAGCCATCCCGACCCTTGCTGATCACTTTCACCTCAAAGTAATAAAGGCCACAGGCTGCAGGTATGGAGTGAGTAGCTCGGACACTTGCTGCATCCTTGTGGGTCTTTCCAAAACCTGAAGAATATGAATATACATCACATAGAGAGCAACACAGCAATATTGTGCATTAAATATGAAAGAAAGTGAATTCTACTCAATAAACCAGTTTTCTAACCAAATTAAGGGCCATTTTCAAAAAAATCACAATTCCAAGTTTGCAACACATACAAATAAATATATGTGAATAATGTTAAATATACACAAGTCAAAACAAACAACTCCAATGATAAGTAGATCATGTATTCTGAGGTAAATTTCTATGAGTTGGCTAAAGAGTTATTGAATAAGAAAAAATCATACTGTAATTAGGTATCTCAGCAATAAAGAGAAAAGAGCACACTACCAATTACTATGACATGTATGTGAACCACATGAACTAAGCAGAATAAATAAATAAAATCTATTTATTACCTTATACTTCATGCTCAAAAATATAAAGATGTCTACTCAGATTCTGTCATCAGAGGAAGAATAATAGAGAATAATTCTCTCACTCTCCTTCAGTCTTCCAAAATGAGTCCTCTACACATTCATCACAGAGGAGCTTTTTGGTACCTCAACTAGAAGTATGTAAAAATAATTTTTTAATGGCTGATCTGAAGAAATAGATCAGAAGAGAGGTTCCCACAAGTGAGCATTTGGATACATGTCCTTTATTATATCTAGAAAGACCTTATATAGTTCTCTCATCAATGAGTTTTTACTGAAATTATGATTATGAATGCATGAAATAAGCTATGACCAACAGAATTACCCTGGAATTGATGGTTCAGCCATTCATACTTTTTTGTATACATTTCTTTATTAATTTCCTATTCAAATATATATTTAGTATGATATAATTTTTTTTTAAATGTAAAGATTTTAAACAAACATTAACCCAAAACTATGGTGATGAGTTTAAAACTGAATCATGCAAAACTTTTTATTATATCATCCAATTCTAAATACAAAAATTTTTTGTGGATGGCTATGTTTTGTCAATGTATAATAACCCTGTAGTAGTTTATCAAAACCATTACTCATGTAGTCAGTGTCCACATTAAACAGCTTTTAGGTCAACATGAATGAGTACTTCTTCATGAAGAAAGCATCATTTTATTTTAATCTGAGTTCTACATTTTTTACTCTAGAACATTAAATAAATATATATTGCTTCTGTGTCACACACTTGGGAATCCATGAATGTTATTTTTTCTGTTAATTCAGCAGGTACAACATTCAACAACTTTTTCCCTAGATAAATGCTTTATCTAAACTACAACACATTACTACTATCCCAAGATAAACAGTTTACCTTACAAACAACAATTTTTTCCCTAAATAAATATTTCTTATACACTACATATCACTATTTATAAATACCTCATATGAACTACAACATCTAACTACTTCTCCCTGGATAAATATTTTATATACATTGTAATATTCAACTATTTTTCTATAGATACACAATTCAACTGAACATCCCCTCCAAAATTAATATTTTTTTGAACAGAGCTAAGAATTTAAGGCAAATTATAATCATAATTGCTAAAAATATATAAATGCCCTTTACTCCTATCTATATGTTATATAAATTTATCTATTTTATTTCCTGCCATTCCTGTAACAAAACTTCAAATTTTAGTACACACAAAAAAAGTTGAGCTGAAAAAATTAGCTTCAACAAATGAATTACATGACGAACAATTTTCATTCCCTAAATAACAATGAAGGTTAAGTAGTCAAGGTCACTTTACTAGGAAAATCTCAGCCAAATTAAAAAACTTTGAATTGTTCAGTACAAAACTAAATATATTTTAAAGATGACAAATAAAAAAACGTTTGAATTTTAACGATTTTACAGGATACCACGAGAGGCAAATTTAATTTCCAAAACACTGCAACGCAAATATTTTTCAACTTATAACGACGACTTATATGAAAATTCATCGGAATATCAAAATTTAGAACAGCTGTGCAAGCCTCTGGACTTCGAGCATCCAATCAGCTGATCGACACAACAAAGGCATCGGAATCGCAGTAACACTATCAAACGTATTCTATTCAACTCAACGGTTTAGTACACGAATATGCAATACTAACTCACACAGCTATTGAAATATTATTTAATTAGTGGATTAAAATTAACTTTTGCATGGTCGCTGAACATTTTATAAACAAAGAACGTAGAATAATACAACGTAAATCAACACTCACCCTTATAATGAACACGTAGATTATTTTGAGACAATCCAATATAGTTATATCGATCTTTTGCACTCCAGCTACGAGGTATGGGAGTTTCATCTTCATTCACAAACGGATACAAAGTTTTGATAGGATTTGGATCATTAGGATGAGGAAAAACTCCAATCGTCGATCCACTGGTGGACCCTCCACCGTCCGCCATCTTCGTTCCAATAACGACCTTCAATAAATAAATGCACTCGTTGAGCAACCAAAAGCATCTGCTGAGTTTTCCAATTTACTTTGAAAGTTCTTAAATAGTACTACAACATTGAAATAATGTCACATTTTAATTTAAGGTTCCAAAAATTCAAAATATGATTTTTTGTTTATGTTAGTTTCTTACAGATAATTTTTTTTACGTTCACAAAAATATTTTTTGAACGTTCAAGTTATTAAGTTAGTTTGACTTTGAATGCTCGTTGATGTATTTATTTATGCCAATGCTATGAATAATTATTATTGTTTAGAAAAGTACCATATTTATTGAAGAAAATTAATATTAGTTTGACGTCATGAGTAATTTTTGTTAGTTGCGAGCAAACTACAACGACGCAGTTAAACTTTTCTGTTATACGCTCACCGAAAATTACCTGTTTTGAAAGAGCACCCACCGGTGATTTTTACACCGGCTAAATAGATCTGTGCATTATGATTATAACTACAATAAAATTTGAAAAATATATGCAAAAATTATTGAGAAATCACCACGTAATTATCCATAGAGATTGTGAACCGCAATGGGGACAAAGTACCGACTTTAACTGCCAACAACTGCGACGTATGCTTGAAGAGCTAAAAAAATGTCTCCCACTCTTTAACATGATAAACGTCAACCCTTACCATGATAGCGTCCAAACTTAATTCAGAAAAAGTAATGTAGAAAACAATGTTAGCCTTAGGGCTAGTGCATTTCACCCCACCCACTTTATACCTCAGACGATACACCAAGTATATATTTTCTTCTTGTTTACCTCAAATTTAGCAGAAAAATGCAAAAGAAAATAAAAAAAATGATAACTTCCTTGGCAGTAGTCGAGTTTGGATAACCTGTGTATTTGTTACTAGGTTCCTGGGGGTTCGGATTGTAGCATGACCTGCTATCCCCTTTAAAGGTTATAAAATTACAAGTATTAAAATAACCTTCATTTTTAGTAATAAAAATAGGACTAAACTTCGAGTGATTTTACCAACTCTTTACAATTGAAACATGCATGTTTAGTGCACATTATAATAATAATATTTATATTAAGAGCGTTAGCCAGAGAGTATTTCCAATCAAAACTTTTTCTGGCAACATTCTCACGCTCGTTATCGAGAAATAGCTCTCCCAGTTCCCAGCAAAGCCATTCGTGAACATCAACATGTGACGTTAGGTTATAGTTCCCTGAATTTGGGGGACCGTCTACCACCCACACACCTGCCTATAACAAGCCACTTACCTACCTACTACACTATACTATACCCGCTGCACTTGTACACTTATACGCCACATACTGCACCTACTGTACTCGCTGTACTCGTGCAACATCTCAAGCCACAGTCGCTATAGCTCTGGACTGGCCATTCATCCCTGAAGCTGGACTGGTCTAACCATCATCTGGACTGGCTCAATCATCCCAAGATATTCCAAGTTATTTCTCGTGCCAACTTCTTGAATACCAAGCTGAGTTCCTGTGATGAGTTCTTTTATTCTCCTTGAGTAAGGTCACATGGGCAGATAGATTAGGTTTTGTTAAATTTGGTTGCTTAAAATTCCCCAAGCACAACCAAACTTTACAGGATCCCCAAGCAACGTTCGAATTTTCTCCTCTAATGACGTAGAGGCCAGTTTGGGTGGCAGACTGCTGGACTTGAACTTTTTTCTCAAATTTACAGATCAACACAACGTATCGATAAGAGCCTCTACCTCAATTCCCAAACTGGACAGGAAAAGTTTCTGGAAGCATGATTACTAGTCTTATGATGTTAACATTAAGAATGTAAATCCGTTGCGTATTTCATATGTACCTGAATGGAATAAAGCTACACACTCTGTTTCTTCCTTAAGTATAAAATTAACAGAATTTAATTTTTGACGGGTCAGCAAGGTATCAAATTGGGGCTAACTTTAACAGCACATATCTTCCGTAATTTCTAACCTATGACTAAATTCTTTTTTTACA
>VCRD01001166.1:25990-79942 GCA_006783055.1 Trinorchestia longiramus | reverse complement strand
TTGCTGAGTGGCATGGCCGAGAACAACCGAGACTGCAAGGCCACTTCTATTCTAATCACTAGGTGATTGCAGTGCCACAGCTAAGCATCCTCTTGACAACGAGCGTGTCTGGTTTCTCCTTTTTGACACAGTACATCTGCTAAACAACTGGAGCTACATTTGCTAAACAACTGCATCCGCAACAACTGGATCAGTGAGAAGGGCCAGAAGATCAGTCTTGACAATGAAACACGGCATCATCTGCAGACGTCAAGGAACTGTACGAGTCAAAGGAAGGCAGTATTCTGACGACTACTACACTCAATTTGCTGTCAACCCCTCAAATTTGCTGTCAACCCCTCAGAGAAAGACTAGCAAAAGAATGTAGTCCTTCTTCAGACTTCTGTCAAGAAAGCCCGGTTGGCTGACTAATCGCTGCAGTTTGGTAGGCTTTTGCTTCTATGTTTGTTTGTTTATACGCGTGAATGTTTGTATGTTTGGTTGTTTGCATTGGAAAAGGTTTAACTATAATCAATTTGTAAAGTCTAAAACTGCAGCAACTCGGCTTTCTATAAAGTGGCCACTAAGCTCATATAATAATACATGTTAAGTCCGGTTAAAATTGGTATTTCAAAGCATTACAGTGTACAGTGCTTTAAACCATTTAAAATTCACTGTAAAGCCTTATTATCGCTGCTATTGCATGAAAGAAGTAATTTTTGATTACTTTGTCCGATAGAAAATGTAATGTTACTAAGAATGCAATGGCCTCCGCTAGCGTAGTCAGCTATATGGCGGTGCACGTCCTGTTTATAGTAGTCCTTGATAATAACATATACCAGGCGTTGTATTTTCTGTTCAATTATAAAATTCTATATCGCTTGATTCGGAGTTGATATATGCTGAAGGTGATCTTTACTGATACGGGACTATAATTTTTATAGTGATATCAACAGCTCTAATGATCCGGAAAATGTGCTAAAGTAGAACAAAAGTCTGCATGCATCGGTGATCTCGGCTGCAAGGCTGAGACGAAGAAGACAAGTTGGAGAGGATCTCACAGCTCCAAGTTACTCAAACAATTGAGATTATCACATGCAGCACGTCTCCCGACACAATATTTTCTCATGAATTCGTGGTAGCAGTGATGGTTATAATGGTGAAGGTGAGGGACTGAATTGATGCACATCGAGGGAGCGAGGTCGCATCACTGGGCATCAGTGTGTGCACAACCGCCAGGTGGTTAAGGTTTGGTGAGACTGTGCTCCAACTCATGTTTAACTTTGGCAGGTGTGGTTCCTGTTTGTATTGAACGATTAAAGACATCAGAAAAATACTACCGTGTGGGTTAAAGTGGTATCTCCAATGCTGTTGATGTCGAAGTAATTAAAATATCATTAAAGGTTTATTTTTCATCAAATAAATGACATTGATTTGTTGTAAATTTATTTCAATTTATAGTAAATACATTTTTATTACGTGGATGTTCGTTCGGAGACGCAAACCAGAAATTGACGAAATTTCATCTTCAAATGTGTATACATCTCGCAGTGCGGCGTCTGTGCGTTGTGTATGAGGTGAACTTAGTAACTTTGTGCTCATAAAAATTTCACAAATCTTATTTGAAATTGTGAATTGATAAATTTTGATTAATTCATGATTTGAGAACGGAGCCCTTTCGACTGATGCAAAATAAAAAAGATAATGAACACGCTTGAGGTCAATGACAGTTCATTGAGTGTGCGAGTCAATAATTTACGCCTCAGGGTCAACTTAAGATCACCTCAAATTATATTAACTTGAAAATTGTTTCGTATCTGTTCACTGTCTGAAAAATTGGCCTTACTTTTAGCACCCACCTATTAAATTTCTGCCCAAAACATTGGAGGAAATTCCTTCGCTTCAGGCCTCTGTTGAGCGTTCGTTGATCAATGTAATATGTTTCCCACATTATATTGAGTAATATTTTCAATAGACAGTGGAAACTTAGGCTTCTTGTTTATTTTTAGGCAGACATGAGACCAAGTCAGTAGTTAATGAAAGCAAATAAGTAAATTTTTCTTAATTCTAATGGCAGGTTTCGACATATCAATACAAGTATTCGCATCAATCATTCTCATCAAAAGTATAACAGATAGATCAAAGACCTAAAAAGATGAACTTTACAGAATAAAAACTTTTAAATGAACTAGAAAAAACCTTAACCAAAGGCCGTCAAAGTGATAAATCCTCCCAGTCTTGTACCAGAGCGAAGCAAGAAGTGTTCTAAACTTTTGAGGTGAACCGTTATGAACGAACCGAGTCCCGACGACTTCCTTGCTCTGACCAGTTCCACTGACCTAATACTAGCAGCGAAAACATCCAATGCCCTTCGTGATGCATTCAACCTGTTTGGCTATCAAAAACCGAAGCGAATACCATTTAGGAATGGCCAAAGCGATCAGTAGATGTGTCTTGAATATGAAAGTAACCTACTGGTATTTTAGTTCAAGTCGTAGCGATGATGATAATAATGACTTATCTCATTGTGAGTTGTAAGAAAGCATGAGAGAAGCTCTTGCCTAATAGAGACAAATTCAACTGAAATTATACCGCGCGTTATTAATGCTATGGATCGTAGTAACACATATATAACTTAAATATCAGTCAATAAATTAGATAAACTACTGTGAGCGTTGGCTGGTGTATATTTAAAGTTTGGAAACAACCAGAAGTTCATGAAGATTGTTTTACATTTGCTGTGTTTTACTATCGTCTCTCGATTCCACTACAAATGTCAAGATACATGAAACTTCATTTAGAATGAGAAAGTTTAAAAGTAACATTCAAATGATAGCATCAAGGTATGTTTTAAGAAATATGTGCATTTGCATGACAATGAGTGATGCATGTGTAGGAGTCGTTAAACTTGTCTTAAGCATCCCCACAACTGGTGACGGCTGAGAGGTGACACTTGCGTTCCGTGTGATGGTTTCCAGAGTGAATACTTCACTATCTAGATGGCGTCTGTAACAGCATAGTTCTCATGAAATTTCATTGGCTCGTGTGGTAAGAAAAATAAAAGCAGTAACTTTGACCGAGTGCGGTTCGATCAATTGTTGTGGGTACATACATCGTACAGATCCAGCACAGTTGAGACATAAATTTCATTAGAAATTCGGGACATGACTAACAAATCTGCACATGAAAAAATGCACGTGTTTTCGAATGAATTTCTTTCTTTCATTTGCTAGTCGATGTTGCCTTTCTGAAAGAGTTTCCTTATTTTAGAAGAACAAGGCTAATAACCTTAATATTACATATTATATATTAATTCGGATCCTTTACAATGGTTAAAATGCGTAATTTACAATACAATGCTTAAAATATACGTATATCATTGAGAAGTCAATACTGGGCATAAGATTAGCATTTTATTCCAGTTTTTTAATAATGGTGCGTTTGAAACTCATTTCCCGTAACTAATTCAGTAGTGAAGGGAGCAAAAACTATATTTATTGATAAATAAATACTTTGGCTTCTGTTTTATAGCACAGATAGATATTGCGATATTATTTTTTTGAGTAGGGCCATAATTTTTAATAAATAAACTATTGCACCGATAAAAATGAATAAAGGTAGTCATTGCAAGATTTCCGGGTATAATACGGTACAACAATCAAAATGTAACAATTAATAAGATTAGGGAGGTAAACGCAAGAAGCGCTTATGACTAATGACATGCATACGATGTGTATGAGATTACATCATGGAGCTGACAAAAAACTGCAGCAGGTTGGTTTTCATGGCAGCGTCGTGGGAACATGCGGTGTGTGTCAGTAAAAATAACACGTCGAGTTTCAGCGTGCAGAACAATAAATCAAAACGAATACACAAAAAAGAATGAGTTGCAATGCGGCTGAATGTTTTTTCCCGCACGTATTTTGAAGCGTTAGCTTACCGTTGTCTCTGTTTTAATTTTTAACATTCCACAGGTTTGATTTTGAGATCATCGAACCAGTAGTACACACTTTAATTTATCTGAGATCTATTACGTAACAGTAGACAAGATATGTAATTGCAATAAATTAAATAGTAGTGGTTTCTTAATTGAATATAAATGTCTTGTATTTATTGATAACGAAATTGAAGTAAACTGCTATATCCTATGCAACTTTGCCGATTTAAAAACAGCTTCACAGTGAACTTAACTAATTGCAGAAGAGGTCTCATATATATTTCCTTTGTAGTTATAACAGTATCAACTAAATGAATATAGAAATCAGAGTTATTGAATTTTTTACAACACAATGTGAACCAATGTTTCACATCATTTTGTAGCGAAGGGTTTGTCAAAATATACGCTTGGTTTTCAAAAAACACAATTGGAATCGGACCGGTTTTTTGTCCAAGCGAATTAGTATTGAGCTAAACGACACATCCTGCAGGCTAGCGCCTTTTACCATTGACCTGCTATTAAAATTTTAATACCTCGAAGCCCCGATGTTTTGTTAAGGCATTGGTGGTGCTTCTGCCTTGCATGGTGAACGGATGTCAGTCATTGGGTTGATCACCTCGAGCAACGCTGTAATGCAATTGAATGCAGGTCTGACATGCTTTTACGCAGTGGCAGCCACAGCTCACAGGGTCTGCCAGTCAGTCGTAGGAATTATTTCATTAGCTCCAGGGTTGATCGCTGAGTCGTTCAAATTATTAACAGTGTGCAACTTAGCTGCAGTAATTGCTAACATGGTTTACCATAAAGTCACTGGAATTATTACAAAGTGTACTACTAGGTCGTTGAGATTTTGTTGAGATTATTAATAGACTGTTCCACTATGCCATTGGGATTATTGACTAAGTGTACTACTGTGTCATTGGGATCATCAACAGTAGTACTGCTAGTACTAGTTACTAATTTCTTTAATTATGCATAATCATAACGTTAATGAATAGAAGAAAACTGTCAAACTGACACAAAGCACAATTTGAGTATAGAGTGATAGAATATCTGAAATATAAGAGCCTTTGAATGCTGCATGTTCTATGATAATTATTTACCAGTTAAGACACACACGATTCTATTACTACTTTAACAACGAAATTCTCAATGACTATTCTGCCTTTTAAGAACGTTTTCTCTGGACATTAGTCAACAGAGCGAGTTCAATGTCGACGTGGACAGTAATATTAAGATTTCGTTTTCTATAGTGAGTGAAATTAACAACTTTCAGGTATAAAGTCCACCAACCATCAGACTTAAGACTGAGTTTGATTTCGAACAACCTGTTTTAAGATGAACCTTAAAAATTCTCGGCACTCTACTTTAGGGCATAAGGCTAAATGTTTGCTGTGTAAAGTACCTACATATTACTGTAGTATGTACAATCATTAATTATTTTTCTCTATGATAATGTACTTAGGCTAGTAAGTAGGAGTAATTGTATGTGGGACGACGGAAGACGAGAATAATCATGCATGAGACGGAAGATACATGGAAATCTTCCGTATGTATGTAAGAGGCGAGTTCCAAAGATCTCATATTGTTAATTTCATTCATTTCCTTCTATTGTCTAATTATAAAACATTAACACAGACCATTTTCTGATGTTACTGGAATAAAATGTGTTCTGGGTTACGCGAAGGAATGCAGCAATCTAAAGCGATTCAAGCGCTCTTGACCTAATGAAGTTTTTGACAGGCTTTATCTTCTGTTACTTTTTCCGCCTTCCCGTCAAACAGTAAATAGTCTTTTGACAGGGTGAATTTTTTCTCTTTCTCACATTCGAAAGTCGTGTGCATGAATCAGATGACCGACTTTTCTGTATCCAGAATTTATTGTGAGTAATGAATCAAATGAAAACTGCTTTGAGAACCCTCAGCGCTCTCCTCATACTCATCGTAGAATTGGGTGAGTGAACGTACTTTGTAAGAGTCTTTCATAATACATGGTGCGGTAAAATAATCTGACACAATTGTAGGATTAATAGAAGTGAAATAAAGTATCGAACGAAAAATATAGGAAAAAATGAAGAAGGAAAAGACAAAAATGAGCTGTTATGTTTTTATTTTCGTTTCGAAATCATAAACAATTTTTTTACATGTTCTACTTTGCTTTTATTAGACCTAACAATGTGTCGGGTCATTTTTCCACATCCTGTAGTTTAATTTTTAGCAAAATTAAACTACGTCGATTACAGTGTAATGGTAATGAGCTTGAAAATCTTAAATTGTGAGATTTTCGAGGAAGTCTTTTGGGAAATTTTCACAATGCTGGCTATGGAACATTCAAGTAACAAACGAATGTCTTTTGGAGTGAGGATTACTGCAGCTAGATAATGAACGTATAAGAATGAAAGTTTGAACTACTTCAAAAAAGAAGATAATGAAATAAAAGGTGTTTTCCGCTTGCATGTACAGATGGGTTTTAAAGTATCAGACGATGCTTTTTATTATAATTTTCAAAGTAGGTTTTCAATTTTAACTTATACCAAGACTTTCAAAAAGAACGGTAATAAACGATAGACCTAAATGAATTATTTTATAAACGTAGTTGTAAAAAGTATTTCAAGTCGAAATAAATTCAATAAATTGATACTCCTTAAACTTTGTTAAAAAATCCTCCGACGTCACAGCCATGATTTAACAAAACAAAGCTTCTCCTCATTCACGTCATTGATCTCTGTCGAGTACTTTGTTTTTATTGATGGTCCATCTTGAGTGCGGTTTATTTTTATCACAGGAGTAAACTCTGGAACTGTGGAGAGCGCAGTGCTGGAGGGCGACGACGCTCCACAACCATGTCGTGATCTCAGCCACAAAAAACCCAAGGTTTGGCCAACCTTGCGAGCGCAGCCGCGGAATGGACAGTACCGACTTATTCAGGTAGAAATACATTGAGACATAACCACTTATTTATTATTATAGGGGCTTCAGTGAGTACTTTCCTATCAACTTTTTCAAAATATTTTTTCTATTGGTTCACTGATTCAGACTCACGAAAGGTATCTGGAAACAATCTTTGTGCTGGGCCCTGGAAGATTTGATTCTAAAGTCAAAAAATGTTTGTTATCATTGCGTTATGGTTCAATCAAGTTGCATATTATTTCATTTATTTATTTATTCTCTCACTCGCAGCATACCTGAGGGGCTGATCCAGGTTCAGTAGTCTGAAGGCTCAAATACCTTAAAACTAAAGGCGATAATAGATGACATCCACATTAGTGTTTCTGTTCGTACACTGTGGTAAAAAGTATAAATTGGACTCGGGTGAATGATCATTAGGAAAATTACTGCAAATACTACATGTCAAATGAAGGATTTCTGTATGTCATACAGTCTCGTCATACGAGCCCTATTTCAGTTTTCGTATGAGAGGCAAATCTCCATCATACTCAACTGAGTTAAATTAAGCATTAAGTGATCGCTTACGAAATTTAATAAATAAGATGATCTTTCAAGAGACTTGAGTGCATTAAAGTGTAGGAATTATGTGATCAGCCCAAGGATGGAATCGTGTAATGTTTAACTGTTAAATTTCTATAAATCTAGAAATAGACAGTTTTGTAGCTATGCTGCATTGATAAATTATCTCATTTTTGGCGTACATTTATTGATTTTTTCGAATAAGTCGAACTCACCATAAGAAAGATTAAAAATACACTTGCGTGTTTGTAATTATGGGAATTTTCAGGTTAACTGGGACGTGGATGAAGTTTTAGACGGAGATTGGTTGGGAGTTTTCAGTGATGATCCGACATCTATTTCATCCGACGATCTCAAATACACACCACAGACGACGTCAATTCCAGATGTGACAACTTCTAATGACAATAGTGAGGTCACTTTTGAGACAATTGTAGCAAAACCAAGAGATGGGGGAGTTATTCGAGACTTTAGTCCAAGAAAAGGAAGGAAAATGAGCACGGAAATTGTCAGGAATGAAAGTACAGTTGGGTTGAATTCTTCATCGTCGAACAGCACTCTAGGCGGTGTCCAAGATGGGTCCATGTCTGAAGTAACTGAACAACCACTTCAAACTCATCGTAAGGTTCGACAGAAAAATAAAAAAGTTTTCAAAGGCAAAAGAAGGAAAATTAGGATGAAAATTGGACGAAAATCTCAACATCCTAAAAGAAAATTTAGAAATAGAGAGTCAAATGAAAGTGGTAAACAAATTAATTCCAATTCATCTACTGTAAAACATGGAAAAAATATTTATGGAAACCAAAGAAACGAAGTCAATGTTTCAGCTAATGAACCTGATGACGATCAATTTGGTTCATGGAGACCTGAAGAACCAAGTCTCCTAACACCCGCAGTGAACAATATTTCATACTTCAATGATCCAAAGTTTCATTTGAAAAATAAACAGCGGCAAGAAACGAAAGCACACTATGAAGATCGACTGGGACATGGCATTTTGCTAACAGATCATTCGAGTACAACGAAGGCTTTAAAAATGATAGAAAACGAAGAAAAAAACTTGGAAAAGAAGGCGAACTCGAATGAAGATCACACTGCAAGTTTAGAGAAATTAAAATCAAAGAATGGTGTGCATCTTTCTCGCGTTTCGAGAGACGCTAAATCTCAAGACAAAGTTACCATAATCACAGACAAAGACGAGGAAAGTAGGTTTGGTGGAGGCTTTTTCATACGCACTAAAAACGACAAGCCCATTTTAAGTACCAGCTCTGAAGAAGAACATCGCTTTGGGGGAGGCGTTGGAGTAAGCGAGGACTCAGTTAAGGAACGCATTACCTTCATAACAGATCCTAATGAGGAAAACAGATTTGGTGGTGGTCTCGGGATTATACCAAACTATTCATCTGAGGACACTGATAAAATTAGTTTGTCCGAGGATAAAGAGAAGCAAGATGAATTAGAAGTTGTAGAACCGACTGTTAAAACTTTACAAGAGAATTATTCTGAAACAGCCAATGAAGAAGGCTCTGGCATTTTTCAAAATGAGCTTTTAAAAACCGATGATTCAACCTCAATGTCCAGATCAGAAAGCTCATTTACGACATTGCAGCCCCAGCTTGACACTGAAATGTCTCCTTCAGCTACTGAAAGCAATGAATCAGAAGGTTTAAAACAAAATGTTATTCATAATATCCACGAAAATGTTTCTCAGTCTTTCGAGATGCAGTCACGTGTCAATGGGCATAAAAACAAAGCTGAAAGAACCGGAATGAACGGCGACTTTTTTCGTGGCCTTCAGGATAGTTATAACAATGACTTTAATGGCAATGTTACTGTGAATAATGATCGGACAACTGAAATATCATCAGCTGCTACTGGACCCTATTCTCATTCTAAAGAGACCCAAGGTATCGAAAGCAAGACACGTAATGGAAAGATTGAGAAAAGTAAAAAACAATATTTTCGAAATACTGGTAGGGCTAGCAATCATCCAATGGCCAAGTCAGAAAGCAAATCCAAAGCCAACTCTCATGAGAAAACTAAAATTAATAATATCACTCTGGATTCCTCGATTACCGTAGAAACGTCTTCTCAAAACGCCGTTGAGAGATCTCCTGAGCTCGAGTCATCAAAATCTAATATCCAGAAAATCCGCCAAAGATTTGACACGCCGAGACGTGGAGAAATGCAAGAAGGCAAAGAGAGCATACGTGAGCCTAAGATAGACAATGCTGGCATCGTTGCAGGTGAAAGTCAATATTTAGGCGTGCCTGACCACATGAATAGTGAAAATAACAGAAAATATCAAAAAGAATTAAACGCAAACAGAATGGAATCAAACTCATTATCTCTGGATCCAGCGTCCACTACACTTGAAAATCATCAAGATCAGATGATACAAGGACAATTGAAGCAGAAAATAAGGAATTTACCAAAATCTGTAAAGAAAAAATTAGAAAATGAACAAGTGAATCCGGAGGTTGAAGTCACGCGTCAGAGCACAATCTCCACCCCAGTAAAGCATGAAATTGGTAACGTCCCTGCAGAAAAAGTTACATCTTTTAAGAAGCTCAGGGCCAAAAAAATAGGTAATATTACACGGCCAGGCTCAAATTACAGACATGAAGCAGTGACTACGTCAAAAAAAAACGTTGGAAACCAAATTGATCAAGAAAGATTTTTCATTTCTTCACGAAGCGATATCGAATTAAAAGTAAAATACGAAGGTTATTCAACACCTCGCTTAACTAATGTTCAATTAAATGACAGTAGTAATGAAGAGTTAGAACAGTTTATTGAAGTGAAATCAGTAGTTGCTCCTGAAGAAAAGGTAATGAATGTTACGGAACTCTCTAATGTTCAAAATTCACTAAAGCTAGACGCTATGGAAACAGCGATACCCATAAATAAAAAGTACCTACCAATCGACTTAACAGTGGAAATGGAGAACTCTGACAAAAATGAAGTATATTTTCCCATAGATTTAACCGTAGAAACAGGTAATTCTCCGGAGAAAAGTGGGCCACATGAAAACCATTTGAGGAATTCTGAGACCGAAACGTCATCAGTGCAGCAAGAACACGTTACTAGAACTCCAACAGACTGGGAGAGTATCATAACGACGGATACTAGTGGAACTACAAGAGAAATCGAATCTTCAACATTATTTGGGCGACTCGTCCGAAACAACGCCAGATCTCCACTGGATGGAGACGGGAGCTTTACAACCGACATTATTGAAATGACAACAGACGTCGCATCTCCAACGCAAACTGGTGCACAGCTGCTCACAAATCACATAACCCACCAGCATTCGTTGAATGAAGGTTCTACGCAGCACGATTTTAATGACAGTCACGATCAACACGATTCTTTTCACCTGGGGGTAACTTCAACGCATTCGCTAGACCACGATAATGAGAATAATTCGTACACTGATTATAAAGATAATGATAATAATGATTATCATGTTGAAGTTAAAGAAACATACAATTACGATGAACCTTACAGAAATTTTGACATCAACCATAGCGACTACAAATTACCTCGAAATTCACGTCGCGTCCGTAGTAACAGGGGTTCTAAGCACCATGACTATGATTTCCATAACTTTCATGGTAGTGGTTACGCATCCCATAAAATACACGGATATCATCACGATTATGATTCATATCATGGTAACCATGGCTTTCATGGTAGTGGTTACGCATCCCATAAATCACACGGATATCATCACGATTATGATTCACATCATAATAACCATGGCTTTCATGGTAGTGGTTACACTTCTCATAAGGTTCACCTACATCATCATAAAGATCACGATTCACACAATTCCCATCATAATAGCCGGGAGTTTCATAGTAGTGGTTACAGATCCCAAAAGATCCACGTACGTCCAAAAGAACATCATGATAATTCATACATGTATGCTTATGAAGAGACATACGACGACTATCCGGAGTATAAAAAATATGAAGACGATTATTACGATGAATATTACGCCACGGGTTCAGAACCAGCAAAAGATGTAGTCATAAAGGGCAGTGGAAAAACTGTGAACAGAGTTGATTCTGTTCTCAGAGATGAGGGGAATTCAACAACCCCAACACCTGAGGTGAATGTTGAACCTACAGAATCCCCGTACCTAGACGATGTCAAAATAGGTGATGGTAATTTTTTGACCGACTTACGAATTGATTCAGGAAATATAACTAAAAACTTAACTAATCCTAACGATTTTATTCTAATTACAAATGGCACTAATGAAAACGAAATAACCATCATTGCTAGTGACTTGAATACTGAATCTAATTCAGTTGTTAAAGTAGTTACCAGTTTTTCTGACAAGACAAATACTTCAACTATTGTTTTGTCGACGAATGATGACAGAGATCCATCTAGAGTGGTAATAAGTGGCCTAGAAGTTCGCCCATCAGCAATACTCGTCACAGGGGGATCTCATAGTCCTAACATTGTGGTCAAAAATGCTCGCAGTGTCCCTGATGTCCCACACTCTAGCATTCGTTTCAAGCGCATGAAAGAATCCATACTCTATGATATCTTAGACTGCAGTATGATTTTAAGATGGTATCCTGTACAAAACTTGAGTAATTTCGAATTTGAAGTAAATGGCATTGCCGAGTTATTTAAGATCAACAAACAGTTCCATATAAGCTTGAAGGAAGAAATGGGATTTGATTTTATTTCGTACGAAAATCGAATCGCCCGGGCTGACAAATTCAGATCTCTTTTGAAACAAAAGCATGTCCCCAAGTTTATGCTCTTGCAAAATGAAAAGTATGCTCTGAACGAGAAAGAGAGGTACACCCAAAAAAATTTATCCAACACTAAGATTGAAGAAATTTCTACAAAAAGTGACCTAACAGAACGTGCAGCCCATGTCGACTATAGTGAAATACATCGCGAAGCCGACTACGATTTCAATGATGACTTGGAAGAGGATAATAATGGACAGAGCGAGCAATTAAAGGAAGAAGAGATATTTCAACCTAGAGTAAAGTATAGACAAAATAGTAAAATCTTGGACTATCCAACAGACGACGCAGACGCTCCCTTCATTATTAAAGAAAACTTGAAAAACGTTAAAAATTTATCGTCATCCCAGAACGTAATGATTCTGAAACCCGATAGAACTAAACCTTCGCAAACAGGAAGCCAGGAGATGAAATTCACTCAATTTTTATACCCAGGGAAACAAAGATCGAGTGCAACACCAGAAGCAAAAGAAGACATTCCGAGGGTCAAACTAATGCAAAAGCCTGAGCTAACGACAACATCGATCATTGTTGCGTCATCAAAAGCAGATCAGATTGCTGCTACCACTCAGCCAATTGATTACTTCGAAGAAACGACGTTTCCAAGTTACGGTAGAGATAGCGTAAATCTTGAAACTATGGAACTTGCTACAGAACAAAATTTCAACACGAATGATCGGTTAAGCAACGAATTTTCTGCAGCAGAAATGAGTACTTTTGAACCATTGGAGGAGTTGCATGAAATTTCCACCAACCGATCTTCCCGTATGCATAATGGACAGACTAAACCTGGTGTGGGTTGGTCACAATATCATCCCTGGGTAAAATTTTCAGCTTTACCTACTTCCTCTGCAGGAAAAATAACTTCAACAGTTCAACACGCACGGGTGCCGGTAAGTTTAATCCGAAAATGCGAAAATGAATGTACATAAATGTTATTTTATTTTTCAAGAAGTGATTCGGTCACCTTAGTCTGTTTATATGCAATTTTACATTACTTCATTGTATTTATATTTACTATACGCAAAATAAGTATGTTAGTTTTGTTGATGACGACGTAAATAAGTAGAGGACTAGACCAAAGAGTGTACGTTTTTGCGATGGACTGAATCTTGGAAATTTGTTTGCCATCAGAGTTCTCAGTTGTCGGAGGGGGGCTGTGTGGGCAACTGGGTCGCTTACATTCGACGAGGTGAAGTGCTAGCATCTGCTTGTCTAGAGGCTCACCCAGCCTGGATGTGGGACAACAGGTTGGTCGTATTGTCCCTCGGGGTGCTTAAGTTCCTCACATTTCGTTTCGCGCTTTAAAAACTGCGTTTTCATATCTAAGTTAAGAATGTGTTTCTATGTATTCTTTAATCAATGAATACAGACACGATTTTAATATGTGTTGAGTGGAAAAAGTTTCTTGAAGTTGTAAGAAATTTACCTTGTTCAATTGAAATTAGGAAAATGACTATCAGAAAAAACAACGAAAAGGCTTCTAAAAAATATTACTACGTTTGTACATAGAATATTACATATGTTATTGCAAATGAGATTATGATATATCTTGACCCCCATTCCTTTTACGTGCAGAAGATGACCGAGCCTGAATCACAGCACGGAAAAATTTGCTCGGGAGTCCTTACTTTTTGAAAAGGAGTGCGTCTTATCATCATGAATAGGAGCATTGTTCAGAGCAGCAGCCTCTCTCTTGTTCCCTTACAATGCCCCTTCCTTTTATAAACTTGTGACCGCTTTTTAACGCTTCAGAGATGTTTTGATCGATCGCCCACTGGAGGACCTGGCACTTCTGGGCTCCCACAACGCTGGCTCCTTGAAGATGACTGACTCCTTCGACACTTTTGAAGCCTGGGTGGTGTGTCAAGACGAAACCATTCTTGATCAACTGCTCTATGGAGTCAGGTCGATGTTTTGGGCTCTTGGAGTAATTATTGTGATACTTATTGTTTGCTTCTTGTTTAGATGATGACGTCTCTAGATATCGAGCAGGAAAAAAATGAATGAATTGTAATCAAAAAGTGTTCCTAGTCTGTTTTATATATAAACCTATTTGTTCCAAGGAATCGGAATTATCAACCCATGCAACACTAGAATTAATTGAGGATACTAGTGCATCTGAATTAAATGGAATCCAGTTTCCAAAATCAGAAGATGTTAGTTTTACAAACTAAGAGATCATTTTTTGTGCATTTTTAAAGTTTACTCCATCTTATTTTGAATGTTTTAGCCCTTAAAGTTCACGTTCAAGGGCAGCTCTTTCTGACAATAAGATACAAGAAGCTTATCTCAAATCACAATAGCTGTCTGTATTTTTCAACTTGTTTTGGCCTTAATTTGCAGGCATTTGGACATCAGGTTAGGTTACTACCCCGACACGCCTGAGAAGCTATGGATCAACCACGATGCTGTTCGCTGGGCCCCGTTTTCAACTCTGCTGGACGACGTACTGCACTTCACGAAGCTTTCTCCTGACCTCGTTGTCCTGGACATACACCGCACACCTGTGGGCTTTGAGGTAATGTCTGAGGCTCTCTAGTTTAACTGACGTGAGTTAATTAAATCAGTTAACTAACTTAGTTAACTCAAAGAGCTCATATAAGTATGGACTTACAAATCTCTATGAAGCACAAGCACTTATTTGATTAATGAGAACTGCAGTGTTCTTCACTGCCATTAAGCTTAAAGTTTCAGGAAATTTCAGGAAATATACATAACTCATTAGTCGGCTAAATTTTACAAACGTTCGTATTGTAACGTAGTTTAGTTTCTTGGCTAACTCGATATGTACAATAAATCATGATTAGTTTTCGCTAGATTGTTTTATTTTCAACACACTTGATTTTTATTATTTACAGATCAATTTACTCCGAACGAAATACAAGAGCTAACGTTCAAATCATTTCGAAAGAATAGCTTAAAACTTATTCTTTCAGGATCCACAGGCGACAGTCGAGGTACTTGATGCTATACAGAACAAGCTTGCGGATTTGTTGTACCCTTACCCGAGCGACTCGTCCAGCCCGTTAGCTTCTACTAACGCCCATCACGCTAACTGGAACCAGACTCGAGAGGCCACGGAAATAAGAAACGCCACGAAACCTCAAGTTACTCTGGGTGATATTTGGACAGCGGGGCGCTCAGTCATCGTGTGTTGGGGAGACAGAGGCATGAGACTGAACAACCCCTGGCTCTGGCCCTCCGTAATTCAGGTTCGGTTTTGACTTTTTCTGGGTATATACAAATCTGTGTTCCAGGAATCTTCGCGCTCCAGAAGCAGTTGTAATAATTTCATACTCTTAAATTTCTTCCAGAGTTTTGACTTGGAAGGAATTTTGACTTGTAACCTGATTAGATTGTAGAAGTTAAAGTTATGAGTCTTGATTTGGGTTGTGTAAAATGATCGTAAGAAAACTCAGTGATGTACATATTTGTATACATATAAAATATCCATACAGTTTTTGTTATAATTAACAAATTTATAATAAAAATAAGTGAATAGATAAGTCTATGGAAATTTTTAAATAATGGAGTTTCTTGCTGTATTAATATACTGTTTTTTGGGCATCAGTCGTTGCAAGAAGTATATCAAAATGATACTCGATTTCTTTATGATCTTCGCTGTAGCATAAAACTCATCAACAGTAGTAGAGGCATCAGTAATCTTTTACTTGAAGTCGTTACTGTCCCGTATTTTTGTTTGGTGCACGACACCTTCACTATGATCTTGTAAAAAAGTCCAAAGAAGTGATATCTAATGAACGAGGTGGCAAAGGTTATCCTTCCAAAATGAAAGTTGATTGAGGAACATTCAATTGCAGTGCCACATTGTCAGTCAAAAGGTCACGGTAAATGATTTCAGAAACTGTTATTTTGCCGCAGATGAACCGTTGCTCACTTTTTCTCCTATTCAACATTATCCTCGTCTTCATAAATTTTTTACCATAACGGACATGGCGACGTTTGCTTTGCATACTTAATTCAGTAACATCATGGACGCTGATTTTGTTTCACTAAATCACGATACATATTGTGTTTTTCGTAAGGAACTTTATTCAAGGCTTTATCTAACAACTTTTTCCATCAACCCTCGTTAACCTCTCTCTAAGTCTGCCAGTAAAATAATTCTCTAACGAAAGAATAGCTTAAAACTTACTCTTTCAGGATCCACAGGCGACAGTTGAGGTACTTGATGCGATACAGAACAAGCTTGTGGATATGCGGATATACATATACAGGGTGGCGCATAAGTAACGCACCCTTTTAAAAAATTAATAATAAATAAACTATGAAAGGTATAACGATGGGGATAATTGCAAACGATAGAGGAACTCTTAAAGTTTATTTAGATGTCGTATCCTGTCTACTGACACCCAGTGTATATTGCGGTAATGAATCTTTAAAATTTACCTTCAAAATGGTGCGCTACACGAAAGAACAACGAGCAAAAATTGTTGAACTCTACTTTTCATGTAATAGTTCAATTATTGCAGTGCAGAGAAGTTACAGGAACATTTTTCAGGACAGGAAGAAGTCCTGATAAAAATTGCATAAAAGCAATGGTCTCCAAATTCAAAGAAACCGGATCAACAGCAGACAAACGACGCTTTGGAAGGCTGCGAACCGTTAGAACTTATGTGTTTTTATCAGGACTTCTTCCATCATTAAAAATGTTCCTGTAACTTCTCTGCACTGCATTAATTGAACTATTATATGAAAAGTAGAGTTGAACAATTTTTGCTCGTTGTTCTTTCGTGTAGCGCACCATTTTGAAGGTAAATTTTAAAGATTTATTACTGCAATATACACTGGGTATCTGTAGACAGGATACGACATGTAAATAAACTTTAAGAGTTCCTCTATCGTTTGCAATTATCCCCATTGTTATACCTTTCATGGTTTATTTATTATTAATTTTTTAAAAGGGTACGTTACTTATGCGCCACCCTGTACCTAAAATATATGCTCGCAATTCAGTTGATTTTTTCAATTACTGAATACACGCAACAAATATGATTAACGTATCTGATCAATTGCCTTCATAATGATTTTTTTAATTGTTTGGGCATAATGAACACTTGTACATTCAAACCAATTTTCAGATCTTTCATTAAATAAAAACTGTAACAACTAATTAGAGACATTTACAGTTTGCTATGATAACATGCTAAAATGCCAAATTAATAGACTCGGTTACTACTACTTTCTAACGACATGTGAATCTTATAAAAATTAATTTTCACAAAGAAAGCGTCCTTAAAATTAAATTTGAAGCGAAAACATACTAAAAAGCATTAGACCTAATCGCTTCTATTTATTTAAACGATCAATATTATTTATTTACAATCGCTTTATTTATGGCAATTTCTCAGGAATGGGCGGACGCTCAGCTGAAGTCTGACCTCATGTCCTTTCTGGAGGCTTCCTCTCAGAGGCACAGCTCGACCTCAGCATTCTGGGCACTGATGGCACAACTCACACCCTCCTTCTGGGACGTGGTGTTGCGGAGCAGCGTCGGCATCAGGGGCTTCACTGACCGCATTGCAGGTAACTAATGTTCTGCACAACCTCCAACTTGCAGTTACACTTCTGAGTTTTAGTCACAGGTATGAGTTTTAATCACAGTTGCTAGTTTTACTCATAGTTTCCAGTTTTAATCACAGTTGCCAGTTTTACTCATAGTTGCCCATTTCAATCACAGTTGCCAGTTTTAGTCACAGTCGCCAGTTTTAGTCACAGTCGCCAGTTTTAGTCACAGTCGCCAATTTTAGTTACAGTTGCAAGTTTTAGTCACAGATGCCAGTTTTAGCCACAGTTGCCAGTTTCAGTCACAGTGCCAGTTTTAGTTACAGTTGCCAGTTTTAGTCACAGTTGCCAGTTTTAGTTACCGCTTTTAGTTGTAGTTGTATGTAGTAGTCGATCTTAGTTACAGTGGAAAGTTTTAGTTAAAATCGTCAATTTCAATTACAGTCGTCAATTTTGGTTACAGTTTTTAGTTCTGTACAGCAGAGCTGTCGATGTCAGCTCTGTAATTCGCTAGTTGCTGGTAATTTCATCCATTTCAATCAATATTCAGAATGTGATTTAATGAAAAAAATCACCTACGAACCGAGAGCCCAAGACATCACTGACTATTAAAAATAAATTAAAACAAACCAAAGTGAAAATGAAGCATCAGCATAATTTTATGTAACGATCTTGGCGTATATTTTCATATTAACCATAGAAATTCTCAGTTCAAATGCAACTTTTGAATGTTTTTCAGTTAAAGGCATACTATCTACATAACTTTTTGTGAGATTTATAGCTTAAAAAGTCTAGCTATTAGTTTTGACATCATGCATCCGCACAACACGTTCAATTTCCAGGTTCCGTGGACAAGTGGCTGGAGAACAGCGAGTGGCTGGAGTCAGGTAGCATCATCGCGGTGGACTTCTTCCATAGCACCAGGATGGTCAACACCATAATCGAGTGAGTGATATTCCTCGATACAAAACAGTATTTCAACGAAGTAATCATTCTCGACTTTCAGTGCACCAAAACATGACATGATCGTAGAAGATTGTACAGTGAGTAAGAAGGTTAAATATTTCTTGCTCTTGGGAAACTTGTCTTGTACTTTGTTAGACTTCAATACTGGGATATACTATTAAAATTACGAGTATGTTTATCATTTCTAAAGTTTTATTTTTTATGTCATGCCAAAAATCTCAATGAGACTATAGGATTCGAAAAAGTCCAAAAAGAAATTCTGCTTTAACTTCTTTTGTTGATCAGCATCAACATCGCACGCGCCGCCTGCCCTGACGTGCTCCACCAGCGTGTCCTGGACCACCGCATGCACAGGGTGCTGTCAGAGAGGGTCATCAACCAATGGAAATTCACAATTAAAAACGGCACTATTTTCGTAGAAAATGAAGATGAGTTTAACTATTTTTCACCGGAATCAAATTATGGAGCTCAAAACGATAGTTTGCCAACACGGGGTCCGGTTGTAGGAGTAGAAGTCGTGTCTGCTACCCGGGAAAATAGCGAAACCACAACACCAAGAGCGTCTCAGATTCTTCGGTTATCAGTCACTGGTAATTAAACTTATTTCATATATTTCAAATTGACCGAAGTGAAATGTGAATATTTTTAAATCATTTAGGTTTTTCATGTTTTGCTTCTATTCGAATACTATTTTTTAACATCATTGCTAAGAATAACTATAGTATATGTATGTGTATAGCGCATTTTGGTGTAACAACATTGCTTTTAAGTTCTGTTAATTCTCATGCAGTTTTTGTAAAATCAAATGAAATGGAGGTCGACAAATTTTGGCAGCCGTGTGTTTCAGAGAAAACATTTATTTTTCTTGAGCAATTTGTGAAATATCTTAAAATCCAGCTTGCATTTGATATACCGTAGATTGTGGCGCATGGCGTCTATAGTGAACTTCTGAGCATGGCATTATTTTATGAAAATCTGCAGCTTAGAGCATGTGAAAACAATGTAAATGTATATAAAATTGGGGTTTCATTCAAGTTCTCTAATAATTTAAATTCAACCTTTGAGTTTAATTATTTTATTTCTAATTAATATGTGCGTCATTTACGACCAATTTATTTGCAACTGTGTGTCCATACTGTAAGGTCTTCTTTCAGAGACCATTTCCAAGATTTAAAACATTAAAGCTAGTCTAAACTTCGACATTAACTTAACACATTCACTGCGTATAGTTATTTAAGCAGTATTCCCTGTTAACACTTTTGGTACACGGGTGTACCAATACGCAGGGAACGTGTTAAGAAGTCATTAAAGGGACTTAAGTGTCATTAAATAACACTCATTGGTATATCATTCCCTCAATGATATGGAAATAATTTTTAATCTTACTTTACTAAATCCAATGAGTTTTGCAATGACGCATAGAATTTCTTCTCATTAGACCATTATTATGATAACTATTGATATAACTAATGTCATTACCATTGATGATAATATTTTGTTATTCTTTTTGTTATTCTTATCATTCTTATAATTATAACTAAGATTTCATGGCATAGGGTGAGTTTATTTTTAATTAAATACACAATCGTTCGAGTCAAGTGGGCTCAATGAAGTTTGCTTTACACAGTAATGAACAACTATACCAAGTTAAATGAGGTTTGACGATAAAACAAGTTTTATCTTCATACAAATTTTTAATGATGCTTATTTGAACTCTTGTACTTTTTAGCTTGACGCAACCATCATTTTTATTTTCTTGTGCCATGTGCTAATGGGCATTTTTTATTTTTTTGTGTTGAAAAATATGATCTTAATAAATATCCTTTTGTTTCCTTTTTTCTTAATATATATATAATTCTACAACTGAATTTATTTACCTAACCTAGAGTCAATGTACCCTAAAATAAAAAGAGATTTTAAATAAAGCTCATCAATAGAAATTCATCAGCAAAAATTAACTAAATAAGATCCTTGTTTTACAGTTAATGGTTGAGGTATATATATGAGTAGTGCGTTTTCAATTAAATGAAATTACGAACGTAAAATTAATATGAGCCAAATTTTTATATCATTCAACTAAATTAAATGATCTTGGTTAATGGAAAACTGAACATATAAATAACATTTTGGGTATTACAATTCTTTGGTATCTTATTAACTTCGCTTACTAACCGTGTTAGAACGTCCTAGGTGAAAAAACAAACAAACAAACAAACAAACAATCTTTATTTCCAATCGAGTACACAGTACATAGACATTTAGTACATTGGTTTTTCAAATTCTTAAGGTTAACATTCTTAGAGTAGGGGTGATGATGAAGCTCCATGATCCCAGGAGGTTTGATGGGCGTGTCCATGGGCCATGACTGCTTACCCAGTAAGCCTTACCGATATGTGCGAGCTCACGGCACGAAAAAGCAACGAGAAACAACTCGTGTTTATTTACGGCCGGATTCGAACCCGCAGTCTTTCCACATGAAGCAGAGACCTGATACACAACACAAGCCGTAGACCACTCGACCACAAAGAACAATTGTTATTTAGTTCAAAAAGTCCTTTAAAAATTATGAGACAGTATTATAATCATAAAACATATCATTCTTACGTTTTCATTAGACCATCTATAGAAAATAGACGAGTAAATTTTCCATGATATATTATTAAGTTTTTGGAAAATATTCCGTTCATCTGGATGAAATGAAGCTGAGAGGCCGACCGGTATGATGACGTGAAGGTAAACATTTTATGACGTCATGAAAGTTGCGACCAAAATTTTTTTGTTGAAAAGTTTTCTAGGCACGGTGGTGGTGCCAGTAGGCCTAAGGTTAGCTAGTAGGTTCTGTGTTCGCCAGCCGGTTTTAGGTTTATATCGCTCTGGCAATTCAAGTTTGAGTCTCTTAGTACACTCATCATCATCGAATACTGAAATGGATCCCGTTGAAAGTGCAAAGAAAACAGCTGCAGTTATGGCTGTTGACAGGCATGTGCAGGTAGGATACTGATGTTACTTCTGTGCGATTTACTAATATAAGTTGAAGTGAGTATGTACACAACAATATTTGCCTAAGAACATGTGAGGCTTTATTTCTATCTATAGCCATGGGTTCAAATACAATTGGTGGAATATTTCTTAGGGAATTTTTATATGATAATAATTATTTTTATTTAGTGTACATACCATACATAAGTCATAATTAGTGTGCATACACAGGTGTACCATATATGGTGTGTATAATTTACTGATACAGTAACATTTTGTTGTACGTTTTGTCCTATTGAAAGAATCTAATTTTCTTCTTAATATTTGATTGTTTCTTTCAGAATGACTTCAGGATTGGAATTGGAAGTGGCTCCACAGTTGTGTATGCAGTTCAGAGACTGGGTGAGTTTTACACAAAATTTCAGGAATTATTTAATGCAATGTTGCATATATCATGTAACAACTTTATTGCAATCAACATTTTTTCCTGTTTCTCCTATAGATAAGAATAAGTTGTAGCCATGGTATTTGCCTACTAGTTTGTGCATACAAGCAATGTGAGGTTTTACACAATTAAGAATGGTTGTTCTTTACTGCCTCAAGTTCAAATTGTTTATTGTGATGTGTAAGTTTGTATTTTAAGTTTAGTAGTTTTTGCAAGCAGTTTATATTTTTACTTCTCTTGTTATTGTACATTTGGAGTATAATTAAGTGGAAAGTCATTCAATCATTAAAGAATTCATAAGAATGCCTTCATTGTTTTCTTCCATTTGTGAAGTTTTTTCTCTCTTTAGTAACCTACAAATAAAATTCTTGAAATTTTCCAAATATATTTTAAGAAATATTGTATAAATTGAAAAATTTTATGACAAATAATTTTTGACTGTTTTAATTGAATGAAAGTAGGGTTATCAGCTTAAGATACTTTAATCTTTGTCTCTTCTGGTTTCTAATGGTTTTGTGAGATTTTCCCTAGTATAGATAGTTGGAACATTTATTCTATTTTATACTTCTCTTTCAGCTGAACGAGTTAAAGAAGAAGGACTGAAGGTAGTCTGCGTGCCAACATCTTTTCAAGCTCGTCAACTCATTGTTGAAAACAATCTTCCTCTCACAGACCTAGAGATTACTCCTCAAGTTGGTATTTTCTGTACCTCATGGCAGTCATTTCACTTTTTTACTACCTATTCCAAAAAAAAGCTTGCTTTCTTTTTCAATACTCCTATTCAAAGTATTTTCAAAATAGATTTGCTTATAAATGTTCAGTTAATTAATACATATATGCATGTAGATGCTACTTGTGTGTTGCATAATGATGCTATTTATTTTTTGTTTGCTTTATTTTAATGATCTTATAAAATCAGTTCACAGTGCCTGTATTTAATAAAAAATGCTTAAATTATGCTTCTACATTAGTTATCAAACTTTGACTTTCAGTTCATAGCAAGTTTTATATGAGATAAGCAGTATCTCTTTGTGTTGAAGTATTGTTTTGGAAAATTTGGGCTGTCTGTTTCAAATACCAGAAGGGTATTTTTGAAGTCTAGATCTTGACTTTTCTACTGAGATTGTTGAAGTAACATTCTATTCAGAATTAATTTTTTAACAAAATTGTACAATTATTTTCACAAGTTTTGAGACTCTTAAGGGCTCTTTGGTATGTTTTAATGCATTCAATTCTTTTGGCTGTGGAGAGCATGTTCTTTTAAAAAACCTTGGATGTTTGGGACTTCTAAGATTATTTACAGCTCTTTGTAGATCATTAGCACTTATTACTGGAGGCCATGGTGTTTAATTTTATAGTGAAAACCTGATACACTTTTTTCTTGCATTCTGCTGCCATTCCTGACATTTTTTCTCTTTATGTGTATCATACGTTCAAATGGAAACTCATTGTATCTAATTCCTTACATATGTACGAGGAATATACGGTGGTAAAATTAAAAATTTAGATGTTTCTTCTTTGTTGTTTCCTTGCAAAATTGTTGTCAATTAGTTCTGTAGTTTTGGCTTACATTTTTTAAACCCCTTGCTTACATCCTTTACCTCATTGGCTTTCATGTTAATAAGACTTCAGGTGATGACTATTTGACCTGACATCTAGAAATTTCCTTTACATGCTGTACTGCAGTAAATGATATGGATGATTTGGGGATCTCTTAGTAGTAATCTTTGTTTTAGTGCTCTAATTGCCTGATGTTTTTCAGTTGGATATCTGTATTGATGGAGCTGATGAGGCAGACTTCTCTCTGTGCCTCATCAAAGGAGGAGGGGGCTGCCTTCTTCAGGAAAAAGTTGTAGCATCTGCTGCTAACCAGTTTGTTGTCATTGCGGATTACAGGTTATTACTATTATGTATGCACTTTGGCTTTGCTAGTTTAAATTCATCTTAATTATTTTGTTGCATGGAAGCAGGTACATGATATCTTTATTTGGGAGCTCTTTGGCTGTGAATGTAAGACAAGAAGACATGCTTGTAGCTACAGCTTGTGTGCTCATTTGAAGTCCAGATTTTTCTCAAGAGGGGACAGAAAAGAAGAAATGAATTGCTTTTTTTAATAATAAATAATTTCTTAAGATATCTGGAAGTGGTGCAGCTATGCAAAATATTTTCAAATTTCAGTTTCCTAAGTAACTATGTGAAGCAATATTTCATACGAAAATGGAAATAAATTCTATTTTAAACATAGATTTATCATGAATATATGTTTGGTTAGTATAAGGAAATTAACTGTACTGATGCTAACGGTAGCAGAATATTATATGAACTCGTGTTAACAAAAGTGTGGTGTTTCTAGTATGGGTTGTGTTTGTAAACAGAATATATGCATGCCACAACGCTAAAGATGCTGACTGTTAACATGTCACTGTAATATATTTATGTATTCAAGTGAGTGTGATGAACGCAAAATCCCTTAGTTTGCTTTTGGAATGTAATTTTTTATATGTATATTTTAATTAAATCAGTCATTTATAGTTTTTTGATGATTGTTATGTGATAAATGCATAATTGTATCATGTTTTTATAGTTTGTAATGAGTTGTTTTGTTGATCTTATTCTATTGTTTTTGATAAGTTTTTGATTTGTTGGTTGAATTTTTTGGAAATAAAATTAAATTGCAATAAGCCAGTTCCTACTAAGCACAATTGTAGGTATGGTCAAAATATTGTAAAAAATAATTTCCTTAAGTCTTTTGTCTACGTTTCTCGTTCTTTACCCAGTTAATTTTCAGCTGTTTCTAGTGTACGATTACTTGCTCTTAAATTTGACAAGAAATCAAAGAGCAATGTTTTAGAGGCAGTAGGGATAGTTCTTGAAATTTTCTTGCTTGCTAACAGAAACACTTATGGTGAGCTATTTCAGGAAGAAGTCAGTTCGTCTTGGACAACAGTGGACCAAAGGCGTGCCGGTGGAGGTGGTCGGCATGGCTTACCGTCCTGTCATGGCCGCCATCGAGAGAGTGCTTGGCGGCAAGGCTGTGTTGAGGCAGGCCAAAGCCAAGGCTGTGAGTGTGGGCGGCAAGGCTGTGTTGAGGCAGGCCAAAGCCAAGGCTGTGAGTGTGGGCCGCAAGGCTGTGTTGAGGCAGGCCAAAGCCAAGGCTGTGAGTGAGAGAGGCAGGGCTGTGTTGAAGCAGGCCAGGGCTGTGAGTGTGGGCGGCAGGGCTGTGTTGAGGCAGGCCAAGGCTGTGTACTTCATTTTTTTCACCTTAGGATATTCACACTGCCATTTCTCATTAAATTTTGTATAAACCAAAAACATTCTATTAAAATTTTGCTCATAATTTTTCATGTTGGTTTGTAGATTGTTCAGTAAGATATTTTAATGTAAGAATTTGTCATTCATTTATTGATCACAACTTCCATATCAGAACTGCTATAAGAATAGAAGTACTCAAACTCTACTCTGTAGTAACTAACCAATTTATTGGTGATACTTTTGAGGTTACAGCTGTGCTCATGTTAAGTCACACGGTGTGATAAATGCTTGGGAATTTATTGTGTTTATTTGTTTCATTATTTCCACCTTCTTAATTCTTTATTCTATCTTCTCAAGTTTCTACTGCTTAAAATCATGTCGAAGTTTTTGGGGCGTACGAATTTGTCTCTTGCGAGGTTCGTAACTACTTAGTCATCTGATGTCCTTTGTTTGAGTATTGCAGAAGCAATTACTACAGCCTCCATAGTTAATTCAGAATACAGTTGTGCCAAGAATGGACGTTACAGAGCCCTGTGGTGACGATTAACAGCACGCACCCCTTCTCTCCAATTTGATATATAGGTTATAATAACTCCTGTGTTACTTCAGAATGTAGTTAAGCTAGGGCATGTGTGTCGTTGTTTGCAACCTTCCTCTCCAGTGCCCCTTCACTCTCAACCTATTTCCCTCCTATTCGCCCCCTCCTCCTGCTTTCCTGAGTTCCCCCGGGCTTGTGTGTTGTTGTTTGCAACCTTCGTGTCCAGTGTCTCTTCACTCTCAACCTATTTCCCTCCTCCTATTCGCCCCTCTCCTCCTCCTGCACCCCTGACTTCCCCCGGGCTTGTGTGTTGCTGTTTGCAACCTTCCTCTCCAGTGTCCCTTCACTCTCAACCTATTTCCCTCCTCCTATTCGCCCCTCCTCCCCCTGCACCCCTGAGTTCCCCCGGGCTTGTGTGTTGCAGGGTCCTGTGGTGACTGATAATGGCAACCTGCTGCTGGACTGGCACTTCGAGGGAGAGCAGGACTGGCACTCCGTGAACGTCACCCTCAAAATGATACCAGGTTATTTAACCCTTTCCATTCTGACGGGACTCAGAAGTCCCGCCTCAAAGTCGTGATATATTGTACTCAAATGTTTCAAAGGTGTTGAATGTGATGTTACGTGCTTTTAGATTAATTAACTACAGTTATTGGAGGAAATTGTTCTATTCAAATTGTTGTTCTCGAATTTCAGAATTCCACGAAAATATAAAATGCTTGGAGGCTATAATAGCCGTCAGGACCGAAATGGTTAAGCCTTCATGCATGTCTCATGTTGACCAGAAGAGTCATGTTTCATTGTGTATTTTCATATGACTTCTTGGTTACAGCAATCGAATAATTTTTTTCTCGCAAAAAATCGATGGTTATTTATAAAATTCTTCCTAACAGTTACAGTACACAAATTCAAATATGCAGTGGCAAGTATTTTTTTGTAGGCAATAAAGTTGTCTACGTGAGAAGCTATGTAGCATTCGATGTAAGACGTTTCATTCATAGGGTATGAATGTGCTAGAAATTAGGCTTCCGCATTTTGAAAAGTTGGGACAATAACTTCACGGAAATTAGAAAATAAAAGTAACCGGAATTGCTATTCAGCTGGCCATTGGTTGTAAGCCACCTTAGAGTTTTTATAGACGCATGTGAACACTTGCATACACACGCTGTTTATTTCCAATTCTTCATGACGAGAGTAACTTCTTGAAACAGATTGTTCAGAGAAGAAATATTTATCATTCGCGCCCTTGTTGCCTTTATAGAATATCAAAATGTTCATCCTTATATCGCTGAACTCGACACTCCACTGGAATGCATGCATTTTGGGCTCGGAAAAGTTCCCATTTTTTCATTTTATGGCCTCGAAAAAGTTTCCATTTTGTCATGTTTCTGGTAGCAGTTGCTGCGTAAATAATCTTCAGATACCGGTCTATCTGAACGAGTACAAATACTTGAATTATGCATTCATTGACGTGTTTTCTGCTGCAGGCGTCGTCGAGACAGGTCTGTTCGTGGACATGGCCGGTATTGCATACTTCGGTATGGCGGACGGCAGCGTCAGCGAAGTGAAGGCACGCTGAAGTTTATTTAATATTCAGATCAGATACTACAACCCCCATACCGCCGAAGATATTAAAACAAATTTAGAAATTAATTATATCAACACACTGATGTTGCTTACAGCGGCTGAGACGGAAAATATCCTCGCAACATTAGAGCAAAACCAGAATAGTGAGGCCTCGTAAAAATACGTTGAGTTAACAATTTTCTGATATTATGAGTTATCATTCTTTGATATAAAGAGTTTTACCGCCGCGGTAGAAAAGTGTGAAATGATGTGTTGCAAATAAAGACATTAGGACTTGTAAGCATTGCACTTAGTTGTACTGCGGCTTCAAGGATGTTTTTGGTAGACTTGAGTTGGTCTGACGTTTATAATTTGAGGTGTATCATAGTTAGTATTTGCTACTTGTGCTCAGTTTTTCATAACTATTTGATCTTTCTGTTTAGGTATATCATGACGTCTTAAAAAATATTTATACTCCATGACACTAAGAAAGGTCCTATGAGAAGCTTTGCTCACATTCCAACTGTTACCATGTCGACTTGAAAACAGCAATCATGGTAATCATATTCTTATCAATGAATTGCTAGCGGCACCTTTTCATCAGTGATTTGATCGAGTAAGTGTCCGATTTTGGTAAAAATTCTCAATGCTGTATTGCGTTCACTGAGCGATAGTGTAATACATCCTATCAAACTTTCGTCGACTTGTCACGGGATGGAAAATCTCAATCGGAACAATTCTCTGTTTCTATTTTCTCATCAAAGTTCTATAAGACTTTTCCCTGGGAGGATCTGTGCAGTAATATTACACGTGTGTATTATTACATAATACATTTTCTTTACTAAAGTTTCTTTTCAATACAGTTTTCTTAATAATAGTTCATTTTTTAATACAACATACAGTTTCTCAATGGATCAGCTCCTCTCAAAATGTTCTGGGTGTTTTTTACATGATCGTTTTGCTGAAGAGCCTGTAGTGAACAGCCTCTATTTACTATTCCTCTAGAATTGTTTTCGGATTAATTTTGCGTTCTATGTACGAAACGAAGTCAACTTACGTGTCAACGAAGTCAACGCTCAACTTGCGTGTTCGTGACTGTTCATAAAATTTGTCCAGCATGCGTTGAAATTATTTTCAGTATCACTTTATGGATTAGTTTGCATCAATGTGTTTGGGGTGTTATCAGTCTAATGTTTACGTAGCACTGCCGCTACCATATCGTAATCTAGGTCTCAAATTTGTTATTCCAAATACGTGGTCTTTGTGCTTCCATTTGAAGGTGCATGCCTGCAAATTGTGTGTATTATGATTGAAGAAATGATGTTCATGGACCCTGGTATCAAACGAAAAGTGATCAGTTTTCGGTACAATTTAGGTGCTTTCTCATCGCCTCTCACCTTGCTTTATTGAAGTCCAGCCTGGTTTGGCCAGTAATGTTCAGTATTATTTAGTAGCTAGTGCTGCATTTTTATTTCTCAAAGTAAAATATTCGATAACACCGAATTAAGCAACACGGTGTGATGTTTTCCGCGTTTCATAAGTATGCGTTTCCATGAAAACATGTGTTTTTTCTAAATTTTTCTTATAAAATATTATTTAAATGTCAACGTCATGAACAAGCGCCGTTCTCCATGTGTATCGTAATTTTTAGAAAGTTCATTAAGTATACCGTTAACGGCACATTATATTTTAAAATTTGCAGTATGAATCCATTTGTGAAGCTAATTTCCTTTCTGTATTTCCTTTTATTAGAGCTAGTGAAGGTCTCAAACTGATGTGTTGTATTGTAGTGTTTCACTTCTATGAAACTTATTTAGCCGTGTTTATTTAAATGTTTTATTAATGTGTCATTACTCTTTGATCGTTCCTTGGAGGCTGTGAAGTACTCAATGCTCTCTACAGAAGCATAACTATAATTTTGCTCTGTTTTGTTGTCGTCGGATTGGATCCGAGTGCTACGTTGTTAGGGTTGAGGCTGTGCATTCGAACTCTTTTGATGTATCTCTAGTAAGTTCAAATTTGGTTGCATGCGCTCCTAAGAATATTGTGAGCCAAAAGTTAACGTTTACATATACTCCAAACCCAAAACTGTGTTCAGAGTTAATGAACTTTGCATTGAAGTTTACTTTGCAGAACTCTTTCTTAGAAAGGCAGTTTTTTATATGGTTAAGCTGCTGCCCTTATAGCTAACACCGAATAAAACCAACTTATGTGTACCAACTTTTTGAAACTTTATTTGAGGGTCTAATTATACATTCGAAAACTTCAATTTTAGTTACTAATCAAAACTGTGCCGCACTTTTTTGGGTCTGGCTCGTGATTTGTTAGTTTTAATAGCTGCATCGATTGCTTTTATAGGTACATCATTGCGACTCCTGTTAGTGGCTTCAACGATCTAAACGTCACTGTTGCTGGTTTTCATCTATAATTACTAAGGAATAGCATTTTCGATATGGTTAGAATATATGCTCATCCACGAGAATATTTTTGACTATTAGCTTCTCTATCGATATGCTAATGCTTTCGTCGTGTAATATTTCGTGTTTAGTTTTGATTGTTTAGTTTCATGCAGAAATATCTATGTATGTAGTGATGATTTTCCTTCGGGTTTTTGCCTATTCTGAATCTTGAATGCATTTTCAAAGTAGTGTCACATGAGAATTGTAAAATTGGGGATAGCTTCATTGTTATGACATGGTATGCATATGTATTTCAATAAAGTATTTTGCAAAACTATTATTTTGTTCATTTTCGTCACCGTGAGGCTCTAAAATTAAATTCCAAGTAAGTATTTCAACAAACTTGAGGGTGCACTGCCACTCTTGAGTCACTCCGTCCGTGGTAACTGCGTTATTATGCAGATGATAATGTACCTGCAACACACTCAAGCTGTGGGGGTCTACAATTAATCTTCCCATACGCACTGAAAAAAACAGAAAAAATGGTTCCAATGAAATTGATACATAAAATATGATACTATGATGGGTTTTCAAGTGCCGTATTATAAAATTCGTAGTTTTTATGTATTCTGTAGTAGCAAATCACTAGAACAATGCTGGAAAATTAAAACACGCTGAGTCGCTCTCTGTTTTACTGGTTGACTGAACTGACTCACCTTTGGTAGGTTAGAGCCTTGCTCATCACAGCAGGACTCAGTATAGCTCTAACTTGTTCATCAATGCAATAACATCGCAGCAATTCCACTCTCCCGTTCTCTGACGCTCTTTGATGAAGTCCACATGCGGGTCCAGGTCCCTTAGACTGCCTCCAAGTCCCATCCTCATTTCTAGTTCATTTTGCTAATTTTTGCTATTTCTACAGGTGAAAAATTGTAACACCAAGAAACGATCGGCACGTCAAGTTTAATGTCTTCCCTTCTAGAAAAGATTCGGATAACATATATTTTGTCAGTACTTACTTACGTGCTAACTTTATCTAGACAGTTTAAGACTGTATTTCTCTGTTGCTTAGAGCTTCTAACTATCCTATTTCAATGTTATAACATTAAAGATTGTAAATTTCCACCTAATGCATCATAATTAGCATAATGTAACTCGTAATGCTGTCTCATAAAAATCAAACTGGTTTCTATTTGTCGTTGTAATTACCTGTTTTAAGCCTCATTGGGATCTACTAACTGAGTCTTGAGATTACGTAACAACGTCCGTTCTCCCTGCTTTCGCTTATGTGAGTAAAATATTTCGTTTTCTTTTCATCTCAATCTCTTGGTTGCTGATGAATATGAATTTCCCAACAGCCTGATATTGTGTTCACGGGACGTAGAGCTAGTATTGGTCATAAACATCTCTGGAATTTCAAGTTTGTTGCAAAAACTTTTCCATTCCAATTTTTTACAAACATGACCAAAATTTTGGTTATTGCCTAATGACCAGAACAATTATTTTCTTTAACTTATCATGTCAGTATTGGCGTTCCAGATTGTCGTTGCTTTACGTCGTTGAGGGTGTGAAACTTGAAGGGAAAACTCAAGGTTATTCTTCTATTCACAGTTCTCCCTATTAACGCGATTGCGAGCAGGTTCTGTTTCGTTGAAAGTATTGAATGCAAGCCGTCTGCCACATTATATATTAGACTTAGAAGCTCCTCCACCGGATGGTATAGAATAAACTTCTATACGAGATTCCTGGATTTGATATTCGCTGTTGTTAAAGTTTACTCTGATTTTAGCTGAACAGATTGTCACAATGAAATACGCACAATTTTTCCGAATTTACATAGTGTTTCATCACAATCGTAGCGGCTGTACAACAGAAGCGTCACTGTATTTTGAAAACTTTCATGAGGAGGTAAGAAACAACGACATGCGAGTTTTGTTTCAGCATCGCATGAGATATTAACTATTAATTGTTGAAAAAGTTTTGGTGTACGGCGTGCTATGATGTACATTAGTCATATGAAATCTACACGTTTGCAAATTTTCTTGTATAAGTACTTGAACGGAGTAAGAAATTTGAACCACAAAGCCTGAGAAAATATAAAAAACTTCCAATCCTGTGTTGAATTATTGAGATTTAGTCTTGCTCTTGCAAATGCTCTCCAAAGTCTCTTCGGGAATCATGTCATTAGCCTCGGCACCTTGTTTGCTTTTCTTTTTCTTGTACTCGTTCACCTTCTTGTCAAGTTCGTCAGGAAGCTCCTCTTCCTCAGTTAGAAGCGATTCTTTGTCGTCTTCATCTTTGACTTTCTCGCGAACATTCCTCTTCCGCAAGCCTTCGTTGCCGGATTCCTCGCCCAAAAGCCGTGCTAGGGCTGCCTTTTCCTCTTGTTTGTCAAGACCTTTCCCCTTGACAAGCTTGCGCTTGAGCAGCGCCAGAGCCTCCTCTGTTTCAATGCCTTTATCTAGCTGGCTTATGAAGTAGTTGAATACGAAGATGATTGAGAAAGAGATCATCAGAGGGATACTAATCGTCTTCAGCCAGTCCTGTAAGCTGAGAATGGAAATCGCATTAGAAGCCTTCACAGAATATAGCAGTATATAACTTCGCTCGTGGGGAATATAAATTGAAATAGAAAATTCACAATTTTAGTGAACGGGGAAATTTGGTTTGAAATTACCGAAATAAGCAAACCAACGCAGGAGAAGTGAATAATTAAGCGTTGTTAACATATTTTCTTACAGGCTGGTTATAGGCCTGAAGATTGTCTTAGATGCAAATAGATGCACATTTTTTTAATATACTGTTCATTTCAATGCAAGCATCTTCTGTCTAGAATAAGGTCTCTGAATAGAATTATATAACTTGATAAGTATATTAAAAATTTGCTTTAGTTTACGGATAATTTGTAGAAATAATACAGATAATAATTTGTATACACATTCATACGACGGTTAGCGTACACACTGTTTCTTCATTTATTTACATTTTACTGAACAACAGGCTTAGTTTTTAATATTTTTTCAATATCTTTTATCTCTTTCATCGAATAATTACATAGATATGAAAGTATTACTGAATAATTTTTAAATTCATAGTAGAAATGTTGTTAATGACTAAATTTTACATGTTACACTTTTTATGACATTATTATCTAAATAATAGCGATTCATCAATAAAAATCATTAAAGCTTTGATATAATAAGACCTTACTACTGTGAAATAAATTGACACAACAAAAAAATTTACGATTATTGCGTTTGCTCTCCTATTTGCATTAAATATTATACCATATGAGCTTAGTATAAGTTCCTTATAAATCGTTTAATTTATTAATTATTACTAACTTGCGCGCCGCAACTATGAACATGGTTTTCAAAATTAAAACCAATCTAGAAATTACCCAATTTAGGAATGGTTTAAATAAGACCTCTAGCTGTAGTTCAATATCATTGCCTAGATAGAATGAAATTTAACACGTACTAATACGACCAATCTATAAATGGATGAAATAAGATCTCTAGCTCTAATTACATATCATTGCTTGCGTTGAGTGACACCTAATGCGTACTTGTATGGGTCATCAGATATTGTGTAGGTCTTCCTGACTCTCCTGGACCCGGACTTGGCAATCTTGACCTCCTTAAGAGGCTTGTTGTTTTCATCGGTGGGCTGGTGCTCGATCAGATGAACGTTTCCCTGGCCTTCCACTACCTGAAGCCCAGGTCAACATTGGCGATTCAGAAGGCGTCAGCGGATTAATTGGAATTTATTTCGCTTACTTGTAATCAAAAAAGTTAGAGAAGTTATAGACGGGTGAGCCAAATCCCTGTTAACAAGCAGGTTTGTGGATTTGTAAAAAATATGAAATTACTGTACTGTAATATAAAAACAAACCAAGCTAGTTAATCGAGTATCCACTTCACTTCATAAAAATATACGGTTCACGGTGATGCAGAAAATCAGTAAAATAAAAACATGTTTGAAAATGAAGCTATCCTTGTATAGATATATAAACGATTATAGTCTTATCTCACTGTCGATAAGAAAATATTGATCTAAATCTAACCGCGATTTCGAGTTTATATTTGATGCACTACTCACCTTGCCAAAAACTACGTGCTTGCCATCCAACCACGGAGTGGAGGTCGTTGTGATGTAAAACTGACAACCGTTTGAATCAGGGCCTGTGGTGAAAATAGAGAAAATGGTCGTGGGAAAAAGTAAACTTCAATGAGCGGCTCAGTAGTTGTGGGAGCTGCAACAGATAAGTGCATACTTGTATACGTGTTGGGAGACCCTTCATTTTCAAGGTACAGTACAGCAGCTTGATGTAATTTATTTAAAACAATTATGTATTAAAAAAAATGAAATTCGTTGATATACCCAAGCTCTTCCAAGGCTGACTTCCATTAAGTGTAAAAATGGTATTCTTAACGTGAATTTTTTTATTTGACAATTGCTGTGTCATTTCACACCATCAGTTGAAGGAAACAATTATTTTGTCATTTTATGGTGTTACTTCAACGTGTGTCATTCAAGGTAATAATGTAATAGGTGAACCATTACCCATTCGTACATTTGAAATTGACGCACCACTGAGCTAAGCATTGAGTATTTACGATACATTTTTTCGTTCCCACATTGTTTGGTGTTCAAATAGCAATACACGACGTATTTTATGTCCTCCTATTAACTGAATTATCTCCTTTACATATGATAAACTGAGATACATAATGACGAAACAATCACACGCAGAGTTCTTTTTTTCCCTCTAGATACTCTACTCTCACCCAGTTACTCCCACAAAAGTGACAATGTCGACTGCATTAAAACATAACTGGACCAACACAATCCCTTATGTGACTCCTCGCCAAATTAGGATTAAAACATAGCGGGATGAAGCAGTTATACTTAAAACAACACCTGCCTTTTGGTTTACTGTAGTGATTTGTTTTATGTTGTGCAAAGAAGGCAATGCCAGACGACAGCTCTGAGATCTCACCTGAGTTAGCCATGGCCACGAAACCGAGGGTTGCGTGCTTCACGTCGAAGTTTTCGTCAGGGAAAGTCTCCCCAAAGATACTGAGGCGACCCATGCCCCCTGCATTCAGGACGTCTCCTCCTGTAGGGTGTGTGAACAGTGGACCACAGGGCTACTTTAGTGAGCCAAGAAATATCTGCACTAACTCACTATTTTACTGCATTGCATCAGCGAAACAGGTATTCAGTTTTTTTACAGTAGAAATAAATATTAACGTTGTTATATGAAAGATCTGGAAATAGAAGTGAATTATTGTACTAATAATTTGTAGTCTTTTTCAATATTTTGCAGCCTTTCGTATATAAAAAATAATGTTTAATTTTCCTCTGTAATAATTCATTTTTTCCTGTTTCATTCTATTTATCACTCAATTAAGAATTATTTACTTTTAAATCCCCGTAATATATTACATTCTTTCCCATTTCTTAATTCAGTTGTCATTTTTATAACCTGGAAGCCTACTACTGCTCTTCCCACAAACAAACACAAACTCAAACTAATTATGGCGCTGACACTTGTAATTGTGAAGCTGTCGTTAGAATCAAGCATATTAAATAAAAAATATATTATTATTGAATAATGATGAGTTCGATAACTCGAATTCAAAAAAGAAATTCAGAATAAGTAATTTTTTTCAAAAGGGTATCAAAGTCTTAAAATTCAGTCCTGAATAATAAACTAGGTATGTAGTTACTTACAAACACTCATGTTAATTTTTTAAACTAAAAATATATTTTTCAGAAAATCCACAGTCAACTGACACAAAAACCTAGTACTTGCTTGTCCCTACCCTGGATCATGAATTTCTTTATGACCCGATGGAAGGTGGTGCCTGTGTAAGTGTGTCCGTCCACGCCCGTGGTGGCAAGGGTGTAGAAATTGTGGACAGTGTCAGGCACGGTCTCACCGAACAGTCCAATCACGATCTGGCCCTTGGGCTCCCCTCCGATTTCGATGTCGAAATAGACTTCGTGCGTCACTCTGTACTCAGTGCCCTGCAACGCAACCAAATTATTGGTCACGGCTGATTATTTTTCAGAAAATCTGCAATTTCAAAAAAATTGGCCATGAAGGCTGGTAGCGGTTTTGAATTCCAGTTTTATTTTAGGAACACCTACAATAGTTTTGGGCTTTATTATAAGAATTATTTCAATGTTGTACTCATAAAGTAATCTTTTAAAAACTATTAACTGTGCTATCTTTGAGTAAGTCCAAACTGTGGTTTAAATACGAAAATGTATTTAATTTCAAGAATTTGATATTTTCTGAATGTCGGCCTTCAGTGTCAATAAGTACAGATTTATTAAATTCTTCGCATCTCAACAACTCAAGGTTGGCTGGTCAAGTGTTTTGTAATAGGACTGAAATAGGACAAAATGAACATTTGCATCAAAATAATTATGATTACAGAAAAATGTTAGAGGTGTAATAATAATTGTGTGCTCAATATATGCTACTGAATACTAATTTGCCATATTTTCAGACAACAATTCTCACAAATAAAAACGATGCTATTTATTTCTAAGTATTATATTTTCAATCAACACTCAACAGCTATGAAACCACTTATTTTTTATGGTATAAATATGAAATATCTAGTTCATAGTTAAGTACCATTCCTTGAGCGATCTCATACCCTGTGCTGGCTGGTGGCAATCGTGATGAGCACCATGCCGGTGGGGAAGATCACCACAATGAAGAACAGCTTCAGGACACTCACGCCCTCCATGTATTTCAAGAACGGATACAAGTTAATCTTCATCCTGAGGACTCTTAGCTACAGAGTTTCTGAAGTAGGTGGTGAGTTGATGTTGGAGGGTTGCAGGTCAGCCCCAGTAAACAAATGAATGCCCACGAGAATATGAGATGATGTATTCAGGTTGTTCTTAGCGAAGCACAATCTGATTGAAACTCTAGGAGACGGAACATAGTTTCGGAAGTACAACCAGTGCCATCATTTATAGCAACGCTATTGCGAAATTCAGTGGCGAAATACAAGTGATTCCATTTATTAGCACTATCTTAATTCAGGCGAGCACTTACTGAACTGAACTGATTTTATATTGAACTGATTTTTAGTCAGGTAAAAAGGTATTTCTAAAATATAATGATGTCTTAAGTTTGGGTTGTATCAATTAATAGTGCCCTAAGTGCGCGATGTGAATGATGAACTAGATGTGGCATTGGTTGAATAGTGTGTGAAGGTCGAACTGCAGTTCTGGAAGTAGGAAAAGCAAAACTGAGTTGAGATTTCAAACTTCAAGTTATTGAGAATACGTGGCAATTGAAATGCAGTGCATTTAACCTTCGTTCAAAATGTTCACAACGAGAATACAATACAATGTCGAGAATGCAATCTGTGTCTCATTCAACATACAATAAGCAATATTCAATTTCAGATTCTAGTATTGAATCGATCAATGATTCATATTTTGTAATAAATATTAAAATGAAAACTTAATGTAATGCGTCATGTAAGTGCTGGAGCTATTTATTATGTACATAATATTAGGTAATAAGTTAATTACTATCCGATGTTCTTTTCATACGTGGCCTTTATGTAAATTATACTATCTTTTCGTGGCAAATACCTAACAAACAATTTATTACACAATAGAAATTGAACATTTTGATCAAAATAATAATTACTTCCCTGTGGGTCATTTATATTCAAGTATTTCTGTTCTATATTTTCCTGAGCATCTTAGCTGCGGTGAAATCATAGTCTCAAACCTTATGTGTTTTAATACAAAAGACTTTTACTGGCCACCTGAGCTCTGTGAGTCTCGCTCAGCTTTGTAGTTTGTGAATCTCTGACAAAATAAACAGAAGCTCGCAAGTCTCGAGCGTGTCGACCAGCATTGTCTATCTGGGCATTTGGAGGGCGATTTGATGCAAGTTAATGCAGGTACATTTATTTGCACGGAAACATGTTAACCAAAACTCGTCAGACATTCCTGTATTGATTTGTTATGTTGATTAATTTGAAAAATGTCCTATTAATCCATATTGTCAAATAATTTCTTGCCTTCATATTCGTAAAACAGAATTTGTAGGCAAGAAACGGATCATTAAATTGCAATTTGTCTGTCATGAACTGTTTCAGTTGACTATAATGATATTGAGAATGTTAAAATCACAATTGATATATAATAATTAATCGAGTCTGAAATTTACTGAAAAATAATTAGGAAAAGCTTTTTTCTGAGCTCAACTCTAAATTTATCATCGTTCACTGGCCCTGTCATGTGAGGCTCATTATGGTGAGGGCTATTGTGAAGTATCCTTCTTCCTCTGCGGTGAGTCAGTTACTGTTGAACTCACTCAAAAGTAATGGAAGTAATTTGTCTTACTTACGATGAGATAATATTTCATTAATTTTTTCACTAAACAAAATTTTACATACGAGATGGAATAGATCGTTGTACTCGATAACTAGGTACAATATTCAAGCATTACAACGAATTGGCAAAACTAAGCGAGTAACTTTGCGCACTTCTCCATTCTACGGTCTTAATATAAGTGTTCAATTTATTTTACGGGTCAAATGAACTCTCGACTTGTATTCGTTGCGATATTCTGTATTTACTGTTACTTTTTTATTCCACGTATCAAAACGCCACTGCAATGGCAATTGATATTTCATTACAATTTGAACGTAGGAAGTAATATTGAACATAATATGTACGTTCTCTTACTCATCTTTATTACTTAACACAGGCAGAAATTATGTTTTCTCATCTCTGCAGACGTTTTAAGCAGATTATTGTATTCGATATTATCTCGTTCAATTCCCTGTATTGATATGTCTTAGCAAATCATCAACGAAGTACCGCTGCTTAGAGCTATCTGAAGGAGTAGAAAATCTAGGGTTTTCATTGCAGTAGTGAAATATTTAGCCAATAGGACTGCGAAACTTCTTATTTTTACCCATGTTCAAAAACAACAACATTTTAAAAAGGTGGCCTTTACGAAAACATATTAATGAACAACTACTTTCAATGCCCACAGAAATGCTACTTTTTACTCTGACTGCTCACCAAGTTCTGATGCAAGGTATCTGTGATACTGCGCGCAACTCACCAGCTACTGGATGAAGCCAACATCTGCAGCCTGGAAGCAAGGGAGTGAGTAGAGAATGTCTTGAGACACACCAACTTGGTGACACCTCGTGCCAAAAGATTGAGGTCACCAACATGTTAATGGTTGTCATTTCAAGTCAAGAACCCTGTATAACTAAAAATAACCAAATAACTAAAATAATAAAATACAACCAATTTTTTTTTTAGATTTAGGACCCTGAAGATTATATTATCTTACGGAGATTCGCATGTTAAATTACAATTCTTCAAGACATATTACATTTCTTATAATTTCAGTGCATTTATTTTAGGCATAGTATCGTAGAAATCAAAGGCGCCAGATTACTAATGAATGCTTAATTTTATTTTCTCTATTATGTTTTTTGCTCCTCAATGTGGAAACTTTTTTAACTTCAAAATTCCATGATGGTTATAGTAATAACACAGTTTATTGAAAAATACGTTCTTTCACGCCCGGGACTATCATTTCAATTTCTAATATTTTTCTCGCTAAATCCAGCTGACTTCCTGGAAAGATTATTTTCTTTTGTTAGATAGTTGTTCATGTGCAATGTATAGATCAATATTAATTTGGCAAAGTTTTCAGTTTGTTTTGTTTATTCAACCCATTTTTCAGACAATAGGCTTCGATATGAGGTCACAAAACGGATTGACTTGTTGGATAGAATCAATCGTTTATATAGTGAGGAAATATTTCTTTGATTTTGTAGGAAAATACTTTAATTGTTGTCGAAGATTGTTTGATGAGGCACATTTCATTCAAGAACAATTCATAAGTACCAATTTCAGTCATTTCAAGTGACCTGAATTCAATTGTCTTGCGATGCAAGAAATTCTGCATAGTTCAAGAAGTTTATGAGCACTGGCAACACCGAGCGCCCGTCAGAGGGAAGCTCCATGACCGTCCCTCTGGTTCACAACCGGCGAGATCACGAGGGGCTTCCTTTGTAATTAGATCACTGCAACGCGCTCCACACTTCCCAGCTCTGTCTTAAGCGTTCACAAAAAATATTGCCATTAAACGTATGCGAAAGAATTTAATACACAACAGTGACAGTTCCCTTTCTTCGCTGTATACGTAACTTAAAATGGTGGAATGAACATGATAGTTATAAATAATTGTGTTTTAATAAGTTAATATCTAACTGCTACGGTGCACCACAGTTTCTTTACTAGAGTGGCTAATCCCTTGTGATAAAATTAATGAACAAATGTACTTTGAATAGGTGACAGGACGTTTTCTTCTAGTTGCAGCTAAATTGATGCACGCATGCACATCATCTACGTGCTTTGTGTACAGTACGTTCATTCTCTCATTAACCAGCGAAAATGATTTGTTCATTTTCAACGCCATTTTATACAAATTCATTATTTGTGATAGATATTACCTTAATTCTTTTACATTAATCTCAATTGTTTTTTTTTGCAGAACTGATACCTTTTTTGTAGACGCGTATTTTTTTTGTTTTTTCTCAAGTACATATGGCGATGTCTGCCTCAGTTCAACCTCAGCTCGGCCTCCATTAAGGTCGAACCTTGCACATTGAATTAGCTTGAGCATGGCATTCACATATACTTTTATTATCAAATTAGACAGCGATAGTGTTTAATGGAGTATTCAACTAGTGTTTCCACTGACTATTTATATATAGTGTATATACATATAACTCTTAACTCTTCATTCAATGAAAGTTGTTTTGATCAGAATCACTCCATAAGTAATTAATGTTTTTGTAATAAAAAAGTTTCGATGTTCAAACCAACAAAGCAATCAACATTATTGTTTGCTATCCAACGTATGAATGTGTTGAATTTCAACAGTCCTAAAATAATTTGATAAATAATGTTTGTTTTATTGTTTTGAAGCTCATTTATTGATCCATAGCGTTAAGCTTCTTGAACAAGATCTAATCTGCCAACGTAAAATGATAATCCTTTCCTAATTATCATCAACATATTTCTTCATTCATTTTTTAGCACCCAGACGAGTCACATAGCCCTAGAAGAACGAACGTTATTTTTTTCGAGCAAGATATGTTTCTTTAAATGATTTCTTAACATGTGAAGTGTGATAACTTACTATCACAGATGGAACCGTAAGTTTAAGTCTTGAAGCGGTACCAGTCCTAGCACTGGTTATCAGCTGCACTCCATGTACAGTGTGAAGGCGAGCACCTCCTTCCTTTGTAGGCACTACAGCTCTTGTTGTGTTCATGTTATTCTTACTCATCGTGCCCCAAGCCAATATCTTGGGGCTTGGATAATGTGTTGTAAGAATAACCATCTGAACGCATTCCTATAGTAAATTTATTTACAATCATCTGCAATGTTAAAAAATTTCGTAATTTTGGTACGTGTTTGTATGTATGATAAACAGATGAATCATAAATTGACTTAGAGAATATCTCAAAAAGCTTAGGGTTGCATTATGTATGACTTCCCACGTGGTAATTCATGGAAGGTAAGCTTCATGTGGTAATGCATGATAGGTAAGCTTCATGTGGTAATGCATGATAGGTAAGCTTCATGTGGTAATGCATGATAGGTAAGCTTCATGTGGTAATGCATGATAGGTAAGCTTCATGTGGTATTGTATTATATAGCCAGTGCCTAAATGAAATGTATTTTTAATTTATTCTGTTACTAAAGCCGCATGTATAATTCAAAATTTGTAGTACATAATTAGATTCTTTGTTCTTTTCGCTAGCAGTTGTGCCTAGATTTCGGTTTGTTAAACAACAAGTGTCCGAATAAATGTATAGTCAAATATACGTGTGTAAATTCTGGGCTTAATTCTTTGGTAATATTCTTTAATTCTTTGATAATAAAGAGGTACTAGTCTTTTTTTTAAATTCCGTCATATATTGTAATAGAGATGAAGACGAGATATACAGTGACACTTTCTCTTAGTTGTAAGGGATAGAAAAACTGTAAGCTAACCGAACACACCAAGCAAAAACTCTTCTCAGAAAGTATATATTTGTAAAACAGGAATTTCCTGCCTCAGACAGCTAAATGCTTCAGAAAATCATGAGTTCGAGTTCTTTGTCCTGAAACTTCTTTGCTCTTACACAATCAATAAAATTTCACTTCACATAAAATTAAATTAGTTGTCGAGGCCTTACATATTTCATCAAGAAGAAATAACGAATGCGAGAAAATGGTTCTTACGAAGAGAAGAGTCCTACAATTTTTGAGGATGAAACTGCATAACATAGTCATTCTACTGTCTTCTTGGATTAAAATCATCACTAATGATAGCTGGACCAAAAGGTTTACCACAGCGATTAAGTCCGTGTTAAAAGTTTGAATGGAACTGGTGTGCGTTCAAAGATAATCAAGCCTCTTCTCCATAATTTGAGAATAAACGCTTTTCGAATTTGAATTTTCTGTGATTACAATTTATTAGAGCTTAGTCCCCAAATTTCGTATAGGTGTCTTCATAACCATGGCAGAAAGGAGAATTATTTACTGACGCCGATACAAAAACAAAGGATCTTCCTTGGTCATCCGTTATCCTACCTTACATAGTAAACATTTATTTACCAAATGGGAAAAGGACATATTGAGAAGTGCATGTAAGTAGGTATATAAATAGGTGCAAAATAAGTACTGACTATACTAAGAGCTGGTCTGAGTGTAGGTAATGCCTGAAGCTACTGATACAATTCTACGACTGTCCTAAAATATATTCATCTTATCACTTACAATAAAAGATTCCTACTTGTGCACTTGTTTTACTTCAGCCAAGCATCATAATTTTAGTTAATTATGTAGCCTGAACAACGTCACTCAAATTTTTTGATGCCAATCATACTGAAGATGAAAATTGTTCTGGTCACTTGAGTCATAATCCGTTGAGCCTCACGAAGGCCTTCCGTAAGTTATGAAGTTAATTATTTTAGTTTCATATTTTGTTCGTTTAACACATTGTACATAATCTCTTCGATGAATTACTACTTATTGAGTCCAAGAACCTAAATAATAAATTAAATGTTTTTGAAATGAATCTGAATTAGAATCACAGTGGATTTAGATTTTTCTGATGTTTACACATACGCGCGAGACGCGTTAAGCAAGCGCTATATAACTTGTAAAACAATGTTATTTCAGACAAACTACAGATAATCGAAACTATACCTGTATTCTTGCTAAATTGAAGATGCGAAATCATTTGCACTTGATTTGAAATGTTTATATGTATGTGTACACAACATATGTTAATATATCTCACTCGATAATGTTCTAATTTCTCTTTGAATAAGAACAGGTATTTTTAGCGCTGTGCCCCAGTTTAGTACGCACAAAAAATAGCGCCTCGCAAAGCTACTACTATTATACATTTAGTCTGCTCATACAACATTTCTCAATTTATAATATTTAACATTTGTTTGGTTTATTTAATAATTATTTGCAGATATACTGAATATATTCAAAGTCATAATGACTGGCATGCAGCAATTATTTTTTAAACTAATTAATTACATATTTAGTCATTGAGTTATGAATTTATTGTGCATTATTTTTTATTAAAACACGCTCCACATATTTTGTGAGACTTAATGACACTCCAACCGACATACAACTTGGCACGACCTGTTTTTTGGAACGCATCTCGGCCGCAGTAATGGCTTTACCCGCATACATTTCTACTACGTTATCCGAATAAGAATAGTTATATAAGTGCATCATACGTGAGACCAACCACTACAATGTGTAGAACCTACGTGACATTATAATTATACGTAAGGCTTATACATATAGGTGTGAGACTTATACATATATATTTAGATATATACGTTAATAAAAATAATATTTTGTTTAACTTACGCAGTCGTCTCTGTGGATTAACTGTAACTTAGACAGAATAGAGTAGGAGCATGAGTAATTAATTTAAAAACAATAAGAAAATCCAATATAACTATGTTACTGAAATCTACGATGTGGCTCTCAGAAAATTAAAGTTTTTTTGTTCACACCAGAGAAGCTCGTTCTCTTCCCTAGTGCAGCTTGATAAACCGTTGATGTTAATTAGGGATATCCATTAATAAACCTTAGTCAGGAATATCCATTACTAAACCTCAGTTGAGAATATCCATAAATGCACCTCAGTTGGGAATATCCATTAATGCACCTCAGTTGGGAATATCCATAAATGCACCTCGGTTGGGAATATCCATTAATGCACCTCAGTTGGGAATGTCCATTAATGCACCTCGGTTGGGAATATCCATTAATGCACCTCAGTTGGGAATATCCATAAATGCACCTCGGTTGGGAATATCCATTAATGCACCTCAGTTGGGAATGTCCATTAATGCACCTCGGTTGGGAATATCCATTAATGCACCTCGGTTGGGAATATCCATTAATGCACTTCGGTTGGGAATATCCATTAATGCACCTCAGTTGGGAATATCCGTGGACACTGCCTCCTGCTTGAACTTCCTCATGAGGAGAGAGAAGTAGCCCACGATAAAAATGGCATACGTAAAGGGGAAGAAATAGCGAGAGGCTATGTCTATTTCCTCGGCTGTGGACCAGAAATGGCGCCATTTCTTGATGAAAGAAATGAGAAGTTCCTCAGGTCCGTACCACGAGGAGCCTCCAGGCGTTGCCACCTGCGTAGACCTGATGATCACACACTGGAAAATGCAGTTGAAGTTCGATCAATACTAAGAAACATGGAGTATCTGTGATATTACATCTATCATCTAATTTTTTAATAGGTTCATTCTAAGTTGTTAATATATATTCTCAAGTAAAAATCTTCACAAGAAGTGGTTTGTATTGAATTGTTACGAATCCGAGGAAACCTTGGACAAGATTTGAAGTAAACTTCACACTTCATTCTTAGCTAAAACAATCTTGCGTCACAGCTTTGAGTATTGATGTCACCATTCTTGCTGCTGCGTTCCCATCAGACACAGTTACACTTCATTTAACAGAAATTCTTAATCGAAAGTTACTAACTTTTTCTTCAAAGATTGTTTGTGTCGTATGTTGTTGGTAGTATTAAGATTGAACCCAGTTCTCTCCTCAGTAGTACTACGTTGTTGAAGCGAACCTGCGTGACTCTGTTACTGGTGTTATTGTTGTTGCTGGTGATGGTGAGTGGCAACCCACCTGCGTGACTTCGTTGCTGGTGTTATTGTTGTTGCTGGTGATGGTGAGTGGCAACCCACCTGCGTGACTCCGTTGCTGGTGTTATTGTTGTTGCTGGTGATGGTGAGTGGCAAAACATCCACGGGAGGATGCACGTTGTTCACATGGTACACGAGGGCAAACTCTAGCAGGGCCATGAACACGTACACCATACACGTGATCATCCACACGTCCAGACTCTTGATGTAAGACACTGCATAAGATGAAAGAAATTGATATAAGACCTTCATGTAAGATCTTATTGTAAGATCTTGATGTGCAACTTGATGTAAGACCTTGAAGTAAGATCTTGATGTACAAGGTGATGTGACACGTTGCGTAGAACGTAGGACCTTGATATTAATTTTAACGTAAGATACTACGTTAACTTGGAGTTGTTTTCGGATTCACATTTACGAAATTGTTGATAGCTGAAATGTACCCAAATTATGAATGTTTGCATTTCAAATGCACGGGCGAAATTATTATTTAAGTCCAATTGTTACTCATGAATCTGTCTTGCTCATATTCAACGGACGCTATCAGAGTAGTTCAAATTGTGTTGGATGGAGCAGAGCAAGATGGCATTCACTTCCTAGTATGTCATTTATGTGTTTTAAATGGTTTAAATGCTATTCATCTGAAGAAATTAATGTGGTAGGAATTGACACTGAGAGAAGCACTAGAAGGCATCACGCTCACACGCCCTTTCGCAATTTTGTGGACTGGATCCTGATGAACCTTCGTCTTAAGTAGACTTTGTAATAAGATTTGGTTTTAAAGAAGTACTTGCCATACTTAATGGAAATTTAATTAAGATGTGTTACATCAGTATCATAACACCAGCACCATGACAACACTAGCACCATGACAACACCAGCACCATGACAACACCAGCACCATGACAACACCAGCACCACGACAACACCAGCACCATGACAACACCAGCACCATGACAACACCAGCACCATGACAACACCAGCACCATGACAACACCAGCACCATAACATCACAACAAGACTCACCAGGAGGTAGGTTAGAGGTTGACTGCGAGTATTGGGTCGCCATTGTCAGGATCGATGTAACCCCGAGAGTAACCCTGGCTGGCAGCGGGATCATATTGTCAAATTAGGGATTTAAATTATAAGAAAATACCAAGAATAACATACTTTTTGTAATTTTCCTTCCTGCACAAATTTAAAAATGTATTCTATGGAAGTGATTGCAAAAAACAAAACGAGTGACGTTTCTCTTAGGTTTTCATAAATTATTTCCGTTATCCCGTTACGCAATCGCGCAGTTTCGAAAAAAGGCAGGAACATGGAGAATGTTTTACCCTCTGAAACACCGTTATTTTCTAAAGAATCTCACGTTGGTCCTCTGAACACATAAATGGAAGAAAAACTTGCCTCACCATTGGTCAAATAGTCGAAAAGTACATAGACACATTTTTTTCGTATCTGTATTCCTAGCACGGGCATTACGGATGTTTGTGTCGCAGCCCACCATTGTAATATGAAAACCACATCGTTTAGGTACGTGTGTGGGATCAACATTGGAATTAAAAAGCTATCCAGGTGAGATGTGAATTAAAAAGTTTCTTCTATACAATTCAGGAACCTCTTGATCTTCCTTCAGTGTGGCGACATCTGATTAGGTTGTACTTAGCTGTACAATATTTATATGGCGTATGGAGAGAAGCAAAAAAATCAAGACATGAACCAAACTTACAAAAGTATTAGACACTAGCAAGAATACTTAATATTTTTGTGGCGTGGTGTAATGTCATAAAACGATAACGATTAAGAAAACCTGGACCTTAAATAATTGTTACTTGTTATGTGATATCTCCCCTGAATTTACGGCATGGGACTTGGGAAGCAACTCAAAAAGGGGCCAAACGGCTCGTTTCTATTGCCTTATTCTATTCTAATTGCTGATCGAGATCACACCATCCCTAATACATTTTTGTTAACAAAAGGTTTTGATTAAAAATTGCCTAACATCACCTGGTGTAGCATCAGGTTTGATCCAGAACGACATCCAGGAGAGGATGACGATGAGTACAGTGGGGATGTACGTGTGCAGGATGTGGAAGTCTGGATGACGAGCAAGCAAGAAGAAAGCCTTCACGCACGTAAAGTTCGATGAGCCTGAAAACGAAGCTCAAAATATAAAATTACTCGAAAGAGCTTACAATCAACTGACGCTGGGAATTAAGAGTGAAAGTACAAGCCCTAAGAATTTAATTTGAAAAACAGTTTTTATATATTTTTAACTTTTTACTGGGAACATTTTGAGTTCATTGTACGAGTATACATACTGTCGTGGGGCAGAGATGAAAGAGACTGCTCATTTAACCCCAATTTTCGCACCTGTATAAGTATTTAATCATACACTTTCTTCGCACTGTACACCCACCACTACTGACGGTGTGCTGGCACTGTACACCCACCATTACAGACGGTGTGCTCGCACTGTACACCCACCATTACAGACGGTGTGCTCACACTGTACACCCACCGTTACAGACGGTGTGCTCGCACTGTACACCCACCATTACAGACGGTGTGCTCGCACTGTACGCCCACCATTACAGACGGTGTGCTCGTACTGTGCACCCACCATTACAGACGGCGTGCTCGCACTATACATACACCCACCATTACAGACGGTGTGCTCGCACTGTACACCCACCATTACAGACGGTGTGCTCGCACTGTACACCCACCATTACAGACGGTGTGCTCGCACTGTACACCCACCATTACAGACGGTGTGCTCGTATTTGGCCAGGGTGAAGTGTGGCAGGGAGAAGATGCCATCTTGCAGCTGGTGTGATGCAGCAGCGAGGGCCCAGCTGCGGCACCACTCGAACCTTACGAGGTCCATGCGGTACGACACTGGCCCCAAGTTTATTTTATTCATAAATTGATTATACTCAATTAGTTGGTGATTAAGTGTCATTGCATGTTGACAGACAAGAACAGTAATAGGGAATTTTGATCATTGAATTACTTTGGGAGTAGAGAGTCATAATGTCATTACCACCAGCTTGGTCGACTGGTGAGCGAATCTGCTTGCAAGCAGGAAGACCCGGGTTCGAATCCCGCTGTCGACATGGTTGACGCGGCTAGAAATACGGCATGGGACTTGGGTAAACAACCAAATAATTATCGAAGTAATTATCCGACTCAAGAATGGGCCAGAAGGTTCGTTCCTATAGCCTCATTCTATTCTATTCTGTTCTAATGGGAACGGGATGGTTGTGTGGGAACACAATGTAAACATCCTGAGATTGTGTGAGAGTACAGGTGTACTTATAAAGATTATATACGTTTTTGAATTCCTTAGGACTTGAATATCTTAACCTATATGTGAGAATAAATTCTGTAAATTAAAAGATGTATTAAACTATTTCATGTTTCTGTAAAAAATGAGATTGTTTGTTTTTAGTCTCTACTTGCTTTTAGTCATTTCACTACTCTTAAAAAGATCGAGTAAATTGTTCAATGGCAATTTTTTGTAAAATTAACATGAATGAAGCAGGATTAAGTACATTCACATTTATTACAATATGATATTCATGGCATAAGTTTTTATTTGAAAAATAAATGTGCAATGAGTTGGCAGATGAAGTATGAAAAGAATTTCAACAAACATTACAGGTCACAATTTTATTGCTATGTTTTTTCACTCACTCTTCTTCAATATTCATAGCGTCTCTGCGACACCACTCATGGCCTCACATCACACACAAGTACTCAGTCACCACTCACGGCCTTTGACACCATGGGTTCACGTGGATCACCAATCACAACTCTGGATGACCACTCACAACTCTGGATGACCACTCACAACTCTGGATCACCACTCACAATGGATCACCACTCACAACTCTGGATCACCACTCGCAACTCTGGATGACCACTCACAACTCTGGATCACCACTCACAACTCTGGATCACCACTCACAACTCTGGATCACCACTCACAACTCTGGATCACCACTCACAACTCTGGATCACCACTCACAACTCTGGATGACCATCTCGCAGTGCTGCTCGTCATGAGGGTAGTGGTGGAAGTCGAAATGGCAACTGAGAGTAACGCTCATCCTGACGGTATAAAAGCCACTTTAAATGTATTAATTATGTTTCATTTGTTAAAGACAAATAAAAACAAAATTCAAACCTACTAAAAAGGTGCCTAGCAACTCGCATTTATTTTCATGATAAAAGTTAGTGTCTGGATGGATCATAATACGGCACGCTATTAAAATTTTAAAAGCAGACCGAATCACTCTAGGGTGGTTATTTATTGATAAGTTATTGAGTAATTCATAGTATTTGAAGTGCATGCAAACGTATCAGAAGCTACCAAGTCTCCTCTTAATTCGTGCTCTCAACGATTTGAAAAGATTTTAATTACAGGCTGACTGTCCCTAGTTCTGGTCTTGAATGCAGGCGGGCTCCGCGCCAGAATTTTCTACTATTGGGTTGTTACAAAAATAATGGCTGCTCGAAGGCCAATGCATGCTTCTGAAATCGGCCATTATTTTTGTAACAACCTAATACATAGATGCATTTTGTCATGCCCAACTCATTCACATGTAAATTTGTATCCAATAACATCGAATACATCATGATATTTTTGAGTCGGCTATTTCAATGAATCGATGCGTGTGGCTATCACCATCGGGGCAGTTTAGACACTCAATCTAACCTAATATGGTTAGCAATCGCTGAGTTTATCGAACTGAATCAGTTTTACCAGTTACTGATAAACGAGTCACTGATACACGAGTTACTGGCACACGAGTTACTGATACACGAGTTACTGGTACACGAGTTACTGATACACGAGTTACTGGCACACGAGTTACTGATACACGAGTTACTGGTACACGAGTTACTGATACACGAGTTACTGGTAGACGAGTTACTGATACACGAGTTACTGGTACACGAGTTACTGATACATGAGTTACTGGCAGACGAGTTACTGATACACGAGTTACTGGTACACGAGTTACTGATACACGAGTTACTGGTAGACGAGTTACTGATACACGAGTTACTGGTACACGAGTTACTGATACATGAGTTACTGGCACATGGGTTACTCATGCACAAGCCACTCTCCCATATAGAATCACTGTGAGAGTTACTCTCGTATGAACTACTCCTGTCTGAGTTATTGAGGCGCGAGTATTTTCTAGCGATCAACTCATGTGAACAAGTTACTCTTGTACGAGCAATGCATACATGAATTACCATTATACAAGAAATCCGTGTATGGTAAACCTTTGTTAAAATGGCAACAGTTGTGATATAATTCCTAAAAATTTTAATTAAGCTTGAGATAAATTAGAAATGATGAGAAGTGACCTGCTGAAGAGGCGAACATGTCCGTCGCTGGTGTAGATGGCGAGGTACGTGTTCTCCACCCAGTCTTTGTGAATTGAAGACCGAATTCCGTTCTTGAAGAACGCATCCGGCTGCCAGATGTCGTCCAAGATCTTCGAAATTGACACATTGTTAAAATTCTTCATATAAAGCGATGATGGCATAACGCTAGTTGTAGGTTGAATTTACCTAATTTCAAGAGAGATTTTGTTAGCACATATACACCATACATAAGAGTTTGAGTTTGGTGTTAGATCTTGAGCCAATGATAAAAAAAACACTTTTTTACCAGTGAATGTAGATTTTATAAGGCATGTAACAAATTCTTACTTCATTTCGAATGTATAGACAAAATTATTCCAACAATTGTACTGAAACAAACTAGTGAAGCACAACTGAGTAGCGCTATTAAGAGTACTATCTCACGTCGATGTAGGGCAGAAGTTTTTTTTTTAAAAAGCGCTCGGTAAAGTCTAATATTTACGTAGAGATTAGTGTCCAGACGTACTTTTCATTGCTCTATATCGTGCTTTGCATCGTGGGATTATGTGTGGCACTCGAATTTCTATTTATTATTATAAATAAGTTGAACATTACATCAAAGGAGCCAAGGCATTTTTAAAATTTAAGATATAATGTTTCAAGAATACTTTACAGAACGAGCAGGTAATTCTTGGTGATACTGCGGTGAATATACTCAGCACACCGCAATTAATTATGATTTCATTTGAGCACGTTTCTTCACCTTCACGTCGAGAATGAGTCTTTTACTGACAACAGGATGCCGGTCAACGCAGTGTCGGATTTCCGGCGTGTAGTCACCAGTGCACACCTGGAGAAAAGGCCAGCGCGAGCATCGTGATGAGTTGTGCCGTATTCTTTCAAGTCACTTATATCTATGAGTACTGGGGATGCTTTTCGAACAGCAGCTTGCCTAATAATTTTACCCATTCATTACAGAGTACTGGAAAACAAAGCGTTCCCGGAAGCATGGAAAATGAAGCCAGTGTATTCACGGTGGCTCATTCAAAATATACCTCTGCCTCATTGGGATAAAAAGCGTAAAACTCTTGAACTTAAATTCAATGTACTCGTAAGATGTTATCCTAAACGCTGTGGGTCGTTGTGAGTCACTAACTGTAGATAATCTAAGTAGATTCTTTTGAACTTTCAGTTATTAGGCATATTAATAACTTGAGATGCTATGCAGTTCAATTTGTGCTACAACAAAGAAATATTTAAGCCAGCAATCAATAGCACATGAGGAATTGTGTACAGTTTACTTTCACAGACGTACATCAGTCTTCTAAAGCCTTTTCTGTATAGAATCATCAAAGGTACGAAAAGAAAGAAAAGAGGAAAAAATAAGAAATATATTCCCAATAAAACTGATCTAAAAATATGATAAATGATTGTTTTTTTCAAAATAAAACATCAGATTAATAATGATAATCGTGAGAATTTGACTTAAGAAGTCATTGATACGTTATTCTTCAAGTCACACCTCGTCCTGAAATCCCACAGCTTTTATTCAGTGAAGCGAATAATTGAAAGATTTTAATGAGTGTCAGCAATTGTTCACTAAATTAACATATCTAATAGTTTTTTCGCTTTTTCAATAAACGTTTCAAGTTTATTTTATAATAAACGAATAGTGTCCAGAATGAGTCATTTACCGATGCAGCATCACTAAAATGATCTGAATCGTTTTCTATTACCAGCCATTACTGCGTTGCAAAGCTGATCATCATTTCACAAAAGTGTAGATACTCTATTTTTCAGTTAAAGAACTATCCGTATTTCCAAAATTGCGATACGCCTAACAATGGGGGCAGTTTTTCTGCCTGGGATTGAAGTAACTACAGTTTTATTACCTCCCTGAAGCTGAGAGGGCTAGTGAGGTTACTGGGTGTGGGGTTCCAGCAGGAGCAAAAGGCATGACTGAAATTAAAGTAGCTACAGTTTCATTACCTCTCTGAAGCTGAGAGGGCTAGTGAGGTTACTGGGTGTGGGGTTCCAGCAGGGAGCAGAGGAGGGGTCGTCCAGAGGCCACTTGAGCCTCCAGTCTTTCCAGCGGTAGGTCAGGAAACTCTCAACGCTGAATGTCTGACCGAAATTCAGGAATTTTTACAACAGATGCGCTATGACATTTCCATGGTATTCATGGTCAAACAGCTCTCAAGAAACTTCTGTTCTGTAGAACTAACTGATGAATTATTTGCATGAAGATGCATTTTAAAATTAGATCCTCACAATGAACATACAAAAAGCAGTTGCCTCGGGTTCAGTGCCTTTAAAAACTATATATGAATTTGTTATTTTGGTATGAGATTGAATAGAAAGTTGATAAGCCTCATTTTTAAAACAGGTTATGTTGTTGACATTCAAATTAAGTAAAAATAATGATAACTAATGAAGATAATCACGATTAATATAACTAACATTCGATGATATTGAAGCCATGCCCTAAAGTCTATGTAATAAGGTTAGCACTGGCAAGTTTTACAATTTTCAGTGGACTTACTATGACTTGACCTTATTCTATTATTTTCCTGAATATACATAAGCATTGTCTCGCTGCCTGGCATGTGTGGCATGTCGTTATTACCATTACAGTTCACAATCATGACTATTATCACTCGTCCACACTATCGTTCTCATCATTACAGTAAACAATCATGATCACCATCACCACCTTACGCTCACCATGTCGTTCTCATCAACAGACGTGATATCGAGCAGCTTCATGTCGAAGTAGACCATGGCGGGCTGATCATCAGTGGCAGGAGGGGTGTGCTTATCGTAGTGTAGTGGCACCAGCGAGTTGTATGCGTTCGGGCTGAGGCTCTGGATCACCTCACGGCTGTAAGATGTTCAGACTTAGGTCCTGCATTCATTGCAGCATTAGGGACAGCAACTACAGCGTGACAAGTGAGGGGAGGAAGTAAGGGCAATGGAGAAGGGAGCTTGGTTGGTGCTGGTCGCAAAATTTAACAAAGAAACCATTGTCGAAAACCGCATAAAAACAATATGTTGAATAGTTGTGCATTTGACTTATGTACGTTATGAGACTGAATCTTGCTAACTTTTATGTTTGCTAAATCTACGACATTGAAACTTTTTAATTGTAATTTACATTAGATTTGAGATGTGAAACATTTTGAACTCCAATTCATATTAGATTTGTGATATTGAATCTTTTCAACTTTAATTCCTATTAGATTTGCATAGTTATATATTGTTAAAAATAAATTTCACTAAACTAATGATATTGAAGCTTTCATTAACTGAATGTTAAATTTAATTTTTGAAATTTAAAATTTAAGCATAACTTTACAGTACATCATATTTATGAGCATTCGCTCATTTTTATGTACTGATATGATATATATATATATATATATATATATATATATATATA
>VCRD01001166.1:7457-25908 GCA_006783055.1 Trinorchestia longiramus | reverse complement strand
TATATATATATATATGTATATATATGTATATATAACCGCGTAAATATGTGGCCATTTAATTTATTCCACAAATCAATAAATGATGAGTGATTGGTATTTCAAAAATACATGATGAGTAAGTAAATATGTACTATCTAATTCCCTAATTAAAGTAATTAATATTCCATACTTAAAAACATGAAATTTCAACATTGATAGATATAAAGATAATAGTTCATTATTAAGTGCTGTGACTATCAGGAAAATTTTAGTGTTTAGTAAAAGCATCATCTGATACACCAGAGTACTTAACTTACAGTAAGGACCTAATTTTATCCATTTACCCTAAATTGCTTCCATATCAGGAGTTTTTATCAAAAGTTCCTCGCAAAAATAATTCAAATTCTTCTATTGCCTAAATTTTTCAACAGTTGTTACTCGAAAATTTGGCATATTTCAAGTCCAGAAACTCTTAGTATAAACGTGACATGCAAGACCTGTTTCGTAAAGAACCGAAAGTCAATTACCATCGAAAGTCATACTCATTTCCCCCGTTACATATTAAATCATAACTCATTTCAGAACGTCTTTCCTATCGTTGCCGGCTGTAATTCAAGGCGAAATTTCACTCTTGGATATTACCACGCGATGATAGACTTGTAGCAAGATTTGGGAGCGGTTATAGAGTCCCCTGAGAGCGAAAGAAGACGCTCTTTCCTCATTGGGCTGTGGAGCGGTCGTTCCGTAGGCACTGGGGAGTTCTCTCCATTTCGGATTATTGAACCTCAGTTAAACTCCATCTGCAGATTTTAGTTTCACTCGAAGGGGGAAATAAGATGAGAAGATCGTAAAGATTCGTAGATATTGAGTTGGACTTTAATAGCATATCTAGTTTAATAAAAATGATAGAAAAGAAAACCATAATTTTTCTTTGGTAGGGTAAGCTTAACCCTTTAGCGACGAAAAGGACCATACGGTCATCTTATACGGTCTTTGGGAGAATTGTTCTAGTAATTAAACAGTGAGCAATATGAGGTTGCCACTAGGTTTAAACGCGGCTGATTACCATTGCATCAGCGTACAGACGGTCTTTGTGAGCTTAAACGTAGAAACTAGAAAAAGAAATTCGTCGCTAAAGGGTTAATTATACTGGATGGCATAGTTGGAAATCAGAGTTGAATGATCACAGATATTCATGAATTTTTGTGTTTGGATTGCAGTTAGATATCACATCAAATGTCAGATGGTTAGAATATTTGAATTTCTTAAATCAACTTTATGACGCCACAGTAAAATTGCATTTTCAGTTTACAAAACGATTATTGTATGATTAGAGTATGACAAAAAATTCAGGAAGAGGCGTTTGCAGAATCACATATGAATGAATACGATGTTGTGCCCCAGCTACTCGATGTAAGGGAATCATGAATGAAGTTTGCCTCAAAGCTTTTCTGGTCATAGTTGATTGGTAACAAAGAGTAAACTTAAGGGAGCATTGTAATCCAGGGATCAGCTAACCAATATCTGCTTCACACGCTTTGTTTACTGTTCGCGGAAAGTATTTGAGGGATGTAATAGATATGAGGTTATGAACACATTTTCGATACCACAGAGCATTATTTGGCTACATTGAAAATGTTCTCTAATTTTTACATTCAAATACATACCTCTATACACAATTTCTTTCAATGCATGCTAGACTTTTAGACTATTCGAACTTCAAAGCAGTCGTTATAGATTTATTAAGTGGGAGAAAGATATATTTCACTCTAATAGCATCGTTACTCATCTTCCTCTTAATAGTGTTTCATTAGATGAAGATGATTGAAATTCGACAATTTTTAAATTTTAGTACTCTGAATCGCTTCATATTTTATGCTATAATTCTGCCCCTCATGTTTCTAGATTGTTCTCGATTTTTGCAACAGAAGTTCGTAAAACTGATCTGTCTGCAGTTCTCTGGAGTTGGGAGTCGTGTGTCAACTGCTGATTGACAGAAGTTGGACTCAAAGGAAGGTAAAACCTGACTCTCTCGTCTGCGATTTGGTGACATCGCCGAAAGGAACGTCAGTAAAATCTATACATACGGAGGAAGACTTGGTAAATAACTTGTAAAATTTTCTAAAAAACCCGTGTCGATGAAATAAAAAAGTGTCCAACGCTAGAGTGAGAACTTACTAGTTGTTCTGAAATGAAACACCTGTAAAAAAAACAACAGCGAAAATATGGACTTTTCTCACTATCCAACATCCAGCTTAAAATTCTCTTCAGCATTTTACAGGCAAGTTTCTGTTTGATATTTGTTTTTAAAGCGAAGGAACTTTTACGAAACATGTACTCGTCACAAGTATAATATTTAGCCAAGATCTTCTGAACGGACGCACGACACTCGAACGCGCGTTGAGTACACACTTGCATTGCGGCACCTACCTGGTGTAGTCGCCGCTGGTTGACCTCCACACAGCACACACAATCGCAACCTGCAGAGCTAACATCACAAACGCAGCAATTTGAAGCAAGTTATGATGCCAGTCCTCTGTTCTTATTTCAATTAATAGCTCTATAAATTTAAATTTGACCTTTACTTGCAGATTCACTTGATGAGTCTAGGTAATGTCAATTTTTTCTGAAATTTGGCAAAAAGTTGGTGTTAAATGCAAATAATTTAGATATAATTTTACTCCTATTTTTTCCATACTCCAGTATTCATTAAAATTATGACACCTATGGAAACTTATTGCTTGCATAAAAAAATGTAAACTCAAATGAGTGTAAAATTATTTACATTCTTATAGCAGCGGGGACACAAGAAATATGAACTAAGGAACCTCAGTCATGCTGCCCACAAAATTTCAGAAATTTCAGGTGCTGTGTTCATAAAAGAAAGAAAAAATAAATAAATAAAGAAAAAAGAAAGCAAGAAAGAAACTTGTACTGCAATCAAATGTACAGTAAATGTACCTTGATTTTTAAATTGTTAATGGTGACATCTTAAGACTAGTGCTGATGCTTGCAACGCTTGTTCCCGTCCTTCTATGTTGTGACTTGAGGTAGAGATTCGTAGTGACACTTGGAGGCGAACTGAATCTGCGAGGAAATAGTCAGTAAGTTAGTCAGTCAATTTTCTTTGCCTCCTTCGTCACAAATAAGAGAAATTCGAGAGCTGCTTAGAGAGTCAAACTGCTGGTGCTTGGAGAGACACTTGGGCAGCACAAGCTTAGACCGCTAACCACTCGTATAGTGTGGTAGCAACAAAAGAACTATTGGAGTAGTAACCAAAATAGTTTAATTTGCTCAAAGTGTTTCAGTAGTCACAAAAATCGCTAATTTGGTAGATCGATCACCAGTTGCAAGTTTGTATGCATCCAAGTTGAATCCAATATTCATGACGAGTTCAAAGACGGAAGTATGAGTAAATGTCACAAGGGCGAAGGCGTTGCGCGTCACAAGGGCGAAGATGCCAAAAACAAGTTTTGAGTAATTGCCATACAAAGCTGGTAAAATGGAAATTCCTGTAACAAGTTCTTGGTTTCATTTTGTACGACAACTACTGAAATAAAGCTCGGCTGTGAGATTTCGGTGCCCTAGATAACGTATTTTTTAGCTGGTGGCGTTTTCGTCATCGTGGCACGGAGTGCTTCATATGTCTCACTATGATAGTTTCCCTATTCGAGGCCATCGAGTAATGTAAAGTGTCAGTGACACAAATTATCTTAAAATGTCATATTCTTCGAGCCATATTCTAAAGTCATTCAATTTCCTTATCAAAATCATGGTCATAGAGGCAATTCTGAATGATTTCGAGCTTTTGTCTTCTCTCTCGTGGATGTCTTTTACAAATTATATCTAGGTTCTTTTTATTTTGTAATTATACTCCATTCATTTCTGACAGAACTGTTGTTAGAAAACAGAAAAATTATTTTTAAATCTTGTGTAAATTTGCAGCAGTTCTGTAGGAATAATCACGTGAGAAGAGTACACATATTTCTATTTGTCGGCTTTACTATCAAACGTACACTCACAGTGCACAAGAATGCTACATGCTGCTCCTGTTTGCTGACAGAAACGATTAAATCATTGCTCCTGACTTGAGTCTTTAAAATTTCATCGGCACGCACAGTTTACTGGAGTCCGCTGTGGCTTCGAGAAAGACGTGTTCTGACACTACAGCCCATGTACCCCGCTGGGCAAACAACAACTACAGCATGTATAGATAATAAGACAAATACGATGATTGCTAAATTTAGGCTGTTATCGCCTAATGTAAGAGGTTTCATGAATCCAGCAGAATTATTTGATTCTGGTTTTATATTGAAGATAAATTTAAAAGTCTCATACTCTTAAAAGTCACTGTACACTTGCATAAATTTCTATTAGCACAAATTTTGAAATCGCAATGATTAAACACAAAATAAGAGCAATACGAGCTTGTATTAATACTAAGGGGGTTTTCTTTCAACATTGTTTATAACTTTCATGCGTATTAACCTTCTGTATTCTATAATGAAACTTGTGTTAATAAAAATTCGAGTACCCAGTGACTTTTCGGATACCCGGTATCTTGGGACTCCATTAGTTATTACACAGGTGTGTGCTGATTGCAGGGCTTGACATCTCACTGCGACCGGTAGTGACCGTCGATGAACGCATGTTAGTTTCATTAAATCTACGCAAGATGTCACTTGTGATGTTGATATCGTGGGTTCACATCACCAACGCCACGCTCCAAAGGTTGCTGACCAGTCACCTCGGTGTCGAGGATGCGAATAAAGAACCTGCGAGTGTGGCTCCTCCGAAAGAACTTCTTCCGTCGTACCAGAGACAAGCAGGCAAAATGAGGTTGACGTCAAGCATCGATCCTAAAATTCTCATCTTTCACTCGGGACAAGTGTCTGCCGATTGGGCGAGGTTTTTGCGGACGCCTTTGGCTTCTCACAAAGTTTAAGAGCCTCGTTGATACAAGTAACAAATTTTCATGCTTCTCAATGAATTCCTTATAAAATTTACGGATTGAAATAATTTCAAACAAGAATCGATCTACAACCTCCTAATTTTTTTTAGAAAAACACAGCTTTTGAATTTGATTTTCTCAACCATAAAATTGGAAACTTGGTAAAAAGCTTATAATTTCATGTTTCATGTTCTCATACTTCATGCAGCTGTTTCAAAATGACTTTAAAAGTTCAGTTCTTTTAAAACCTGCATCTCTTAATTACGATGTCAATGGCCACATAACGTCCTTGCCTAACTAGAAGAAATGTCGATGAATAAGATTGTCTACCTTCTACTGATGCATCATAATTAAACTTACTTTTTGTTTTATTTTCCCCAGGTTTCATTTTCAATCTTCATAGCGAATTAAAAGTACGAGAAAGTCACCTCATACATCATTGCTTGCAGAACAGATGAGTAAGCACTTGTAGGAGTAATCTGAAGTGAATAAACTAGTGAAATTTTCTTCGTATTTATTTCGATATAATTAAAATGATTGCAATTCATTAATACGAGTAATTAAAATTACTTTAAACAGCTGAAAACAAAAAATTTGCGAAAACAAATGACAATCCTATATGATGAGTACCGAGGACTAGTCACGTTACTTCACAATATCATTTTTTCTATTATTGATATCTAATTATTTCAACATAACTTTTTCACGTGCTTTGATCAAACTTTTAGCTGGGAACAATGCATTAAATCTGACGACAGCTTCGCGAATCCTGTTATTATTTACGTGTAACTAATGTGAAAGATCTCATACGTGTATTCATATGCAAGGCTTTGCTGTCGAATACTAGTTCCAATTGAAAATCTAAGCGATTCTATGCAGTAACAATACTTAAAAATGTTCATATTTTATTGGCCGATTTTAAACACGACCCGTGTTTTTAAAAGAAGTTTGATGATATTGAAGTAGAATATCGTCCATTTTGGAAGATAATAGAACTCCAAGACATTGTAACTTTTTTCTAATAATCATGATCACATACTTCACGCATAAGAAATTGAATCGCATTCTAAAACATGAAACAGTGGCAATAATTTGCATCAATGGTATTTACTGTGAGAAAGTGCAATAGTAAAGGAGTATTTTATCAATAAAATCTGGTTACTTATCAATACTAAGTAATAGACACATGTCTCATAACAATCCACACAGAATTATGAGTCGGAGTTAGTGATAATGAAATAAGAACAAAGTGTTTTACGTATGAAATTTATCTCTTGCTCCGTAGAAAAAAAAGAACAAATATTTTAACGGGAAAAACGGCAAGTGAATACGACTGCAGTCGGTTATGCATTCGTCACTGCTAAATCTTCAGTTCAGTTTGGAGCAACAGTCCACTGAAGTGTCCTTCAGAAATATACGCTGCAAAAAACAAGGTCCGTGGACGAGGTGAAGTGTGAGGAATTGAAATTGATGGCACAAGAGCATACATGTATTGTGCTGGTGCTTCATGTGTTCGTTATTAAACGCTTACTGACAGTAAATAATAGTTTTCAAAGATGTTCTACTTTGCAAATGATAATTGTTCAAGTAACTATCAGATAATATAGTGACATAATATTATAAGATACATGCGCAATCCATTGCGCTTGATGTAATTTTACCTTAAACAGTTAATTTTTATGAATTTACTATAAATTTGGAATGCTTTACTGGGCAAGTGAATCAAAGTATCAATATTAATATAAATATAAATATATTTATATATATATGTATATATATACATATATATATGTATATACATATATATATATATGTACATATATGTACAACAGAAGTAATTATTTGTACTTTAGTGAATGGATTATCATGATTTATTTCTGTATGATAATGATGAAGAATTGATTACTGATTGTGTTGACCAATATGAGCAGAATATTCAATAACTTTATGATTTAAAATATCTCACACTTCATCCACACGCGTAATAAGTTTAAAAATAATCTACAAATGATAATACCATTTACGTATAATGAAACTCATGATAAACAGAAATGTAATGCAAACGGATTATAAATGAGATATGCATCTGTTTTAAAAAACCAATTACCATAGTTCTAGTCGTAGTAAATACAAGAACTTAAGGAAAGACACAAATACGTACAAATGCAACTCATTACCATCACGCAAAGTATTGATGATTGATAAAAAGTGTCAGACGCGCATTAAGAAAGAAATTAGTGTAAACAATCTAGTAAAAGCCCTAGTAATCGTCAGTAAGTGTCTGCCTCGTTATGGACAGAGGTAATTATAGAAATGCAGACCTTTATGTACGTATAACAATCTGCATGCTATTAATGAAATTTTGCCCTCAAAACTCAGCGTGCTGTGTTCGTAAAAATCCACTTTGTAAAATTTTACTGCCAACTCACATGTTTGTGTTGCAGTGTATTATCAGCTCTGCTGAATCAAGTCATCTTTTCAGACGATTCTGTTTTAGAAAATTGTAAAATCCGATGAATTTTGTCACCCATTCACATGTTTTCACTTTCGTAAATTATAAACACTGTTGAATTTCATTCATACCCTCACCATTCTGTTTCAGTAAATCGTTAACTTTATCGAATTTTGTCCGCATCCATACAAAATTTTTCGAATAAGTGGTGAATTGTATTGATAGTTGTTCCTTCACTTTCAGAAGCGCATGTTTTAAATACAAAGCTGGCAGTTGTTCAACAGTAAAACCAACTTAAATAGAAAAGCATCAGACACACAAGTCTGCTTCGTTGAAGGAACTGGATAATCTCCTTGGAAGATCTGAAATTTTATCCAATAAAACATGCGAGTAAAATTCAAATTGATCGTAGTAAAGCAGACTTGTTTCCTTACATTTAAAAACTAACATCAAGATTTATCTCATGCACTATTTCAACAGTCTTTGTTGAATTAATACCGTGCGTGTTTCAGTTAAGTATATAGTGATGCATGCGCAGGCACAGAAAAAAACAGAAGTAATTTCTGTTGAAAATGTTAAGATATCACTCTGAACTACATCTCAAGAAGTATTTTTGTCACAGCCCACTGTTTGCAGCAATTTATTTCAGTCACTGAATCATCACTCAGTGTAATAAAAAAGCCAACTACTTCCGATAATTTCCGTAAGAAATTTTTATCTGTCACTCTGTGTTACGAAGCGTTTTCATCATGACCTAATGCAATATTTTCATAGCATTTCAATAATCATGAGCGAATGTATCATTTGGTTATAATTTACTTTCAGAGCTTTCTGGCTTAGTTTTTCCAATATCTTCTACGGCACTAGAATGTGTGAGCACCTTATTTAAACGAGTTAAGCCATTTGCGTTTTCATGACTTGTTTGTTGGCCGTCATTAGAAATAGGTGTGCAGGTTTCTAAACTTACTGACGAATTCAGAGATTTCTCTGTTTGCGTACTTAAATAAGAATCAGATTTTAGAATACTATTTTCATTTGGTTCACTGCTCATTGGATGAACTGTATTAGGGTTACTCGAATTTTGTAGGAATAGTCCGTTTTGACTCTCTTTCTTTTTTTGTAGCTTACGATTTGGACCTCGTTGCAGTTTACTCAGATGCTCCTGCATTTGCCTTGAGCGATGTTTCGGTATCGCACCTGTACTGGGATCCATTTGTATATACGACATAGAATTCGGAAAACCATCATTGATAACGTTAGGGTTGTCTGCCTGTGCATGTCTTTTTTCATAATAGTCACATGCAGTTTTTTTGTCTGAGCTATCTTGACTGTCTGTCACGGCAGGCTCTCGTTCTGTCATATGAACAACTTCATACAAAGCTGCGCCATTATCACTTAGTTCTTTGTCGTTTTTCCTATCAGTACACAAATCATATATCTGATTGAATTCATCATTTTCAAAGCCCTCGTTCACTTCTGCGATGGAAATTTTCACATCCGGTGAGGGAGTTTCACTGATTTGCACATTATATTCCGTCTTCAATTCCTGCACAGCTCCAACTGGCTGTAGATTTCGAATGAAATTGTCTCCGGCAGTGTTATCAATATTCTCCATGCCCTCTTCATCCATATGAAAGCCATAGTTCACCTCCCCCACCTGAAAAGAACAGCAATTCTACTAGTCGAAGTTTAAAGCAGACATCACAAGTTCTATTATACATTGATTATGCATGTGTTGATGATGGTGTCTCTCTCTATCCTCTGAATGAGAAACCATTGTTTGCTCCGTCGCTTTAAATAACTGAAAAATGTTTTTCATTGAATTCTAAATTTATGTATAACTTCGACCTTCCATTTTTAAGCAGTTATGAGCTAGGATTGAACATATCTAATTTATTATTCAAAGATATAAATTCCTTGACTGTTACTTGTGAAGTGTAGTTAAACTACCTAAACTCTCATAAGACAATTAGGTAAACTAGTTCAAATTATTCTTACCATAATTTTTAAGTAAAATATTCTTGTCAACACACTATAAATTCTTTCAAGTTCCTTGATGAAAGATTAGATTGAGGGAATCATGATATACACGCATAGTATGTTAAGTGACTATGAATGGCTAATCGTTATTTACACTAGTCATTGTATATAAATTACAAATCTATGAAGCTTCTATGAAGAATTTTCACTTTACAGAGTGCAGATCTTTTAACCAGTGCGTGTTGTTTGAAAAACAATGAATTTATCATCAGGATGTTTTACAAGCGTTATTTGTTTTGGGGTAAACGTATTCCAAAATAGAATGTACATAAATGAGAATATAGGGAGCATAAACAACACTTATTTGGTGTAAATTTAATTGTAATTTATGTTATCATATCATTATTGCATAGTACATAAGTTGTTAATACTTCTTTTATCATCGATATTAGGGAACTTACTGGAAGGTCGTCCTGTTGATCAAGGGGTAGGTCGGGCTGCAGGCCATGAAGCAGGTCGGAGGGCAGGTCGGAGGCCTGCATGGCATCTTCATAACTAGGTAGCTGTTCACAGTCAGCAGCAATGACATCTTCATACGACGGCGGGATGTCGCCCTCGGGGGACTGAAATAAATAATAAATAAAATTATGAGACAGAGTATGTGTTGTACAGGCGCTGAAAAATGAAGTTGTTGGTAAAAATGTTGTCAATACATGATAATTATTGAAATCATCATGCCACAGGGTTTGTATTGTGGAGGGATCAAAATAATTAAATTGTTATTTGATAGGCCATCAACAAATGATTACAAATGAAATTACTGTGAGAGAAGTTATACCGTCAAAAGGAACATCGGTAGCATCATAGGACAAAGGAATGTTATCAGGGATAGTCTGAAGAAATTCTTCGAGAAGTCAACAAGGAATATTGTCTGGGAATAAATATGAAACTAAATTTACAGCAATGTTATTACACAAGAAAGGAGTATCGTTAGAAGATGCTACAAAAAACATCCATGTATAGTATAACAAGCACGTGGCAGTTCCTTGCTTCATGGTACTCATTCTCTCAGAAGTAAATATTTCTTGAAAATATTTATTTATGTAAAACAGTAGCATTTCCAAAAGGTGGTACGGAATTTAAGTGGAGTTTGATACACAGGTGTGAAAGTAACTATTTTTTGTTTTCTCATTGATAGATTTGATAGACCTGTAACAACTGACAAAATATGAGCAACCCGGGCTTCAAGGGGCCGTTTGTGCCGTTTAAAAAAATCCTTAAAAACAAGTACTTAAGAAAAACTCAAACACGATTTGTGTGAGCCTGGTTGTGGGTGAACACATATAGGAAAAGAAACACATGCAGAGAAAATCGCCCACCTCCCGCGTTCCTTCGTTGGCTCTTCGGAGCAACAGTCGCATCAAGTACGGGGACAATTCTTCTCCTCCGCGGGCTCTGTAATGTGGTGACTGGTTAGGTAAGCTCAAAAAGGCATCGTGATTAATATCGCTAAAAAGCTGTCATTGGTTTCTCAAACAACTGAAGGTAAAAGATACTCGACGCAGGTAGTATGTATGGGCAATTGGCAGAATCAAAACAAGTACGGTTAATATGGCCAATATTTTCATTAGGGACATCATTGAGATGTGAAGTGACGGATACATACCTGTGTCTGGCTCCACATAGCGTGACAACAAGTAAGAAAATGGCAACTGCGATGCAGATGGAAATGGCAACTTGTAAAGCTTTTTCGTAGCCTGTAAATTTGTAAATGCTGCACGAAAGAAAAACCGTTAAAGATATCTTATTTGAAGTGCACCAAATTCCATTCAGTTTCTCAAAAAATACTAAACTGGAGTCCTCCAAATACCATATCAGCTGAGGCATGAGTCCACAACAAATGACAAGGGAAACAAATGTGCAGGGTGGCCCAGCGAGGTGTGGACAAATAAAAGTTAGGTTTTTTCAGTTATATGAAGGCCAATAAAAAAACTCATATATAAAATAAAAGAGAAATGTATTGTCTTTAATAAAATCCAAGAATTATCCAACATATCTTTCTTTCTCCTTGATAACCTGGCGGAGACGAGGGATCACCTAATCACACGTGGCATGTTTTCTGGTGCTCCTTCCAGGATTCCGTCGCAACTTTTCTCTAATGTTCTTAATGAGTTTTTTGGCTCTAATGGACCTCTCTGGGGTGCTCCTAACCTTTGGTAAGCAGCTACCAGTGTCTCTGGACATTTTTACTGCCTTGTATACACCATAACAACTCACAAACCCTTTCAAAACCTGGAAAATCTTAGCAGGTGATAGCCCCTTATGACAGTGCGTTTCAATTATCTCATTTAAAGTCTTTGCCATGGGTGTAACTTTAATTTTCCAGAAAATTTATATAATATTAGTAATCTAGGATGATTATACTATAAATCTGTTGTAAATAAAAATAGTTTAGTAGTCGGGAAATGTGTTTAAATTTAATATGAAATTTAGTCCACACTTCGCTGGGCCACCCTGTAGAATAATTTCAGGTATTCAGAACGAAAGTGATTTAATTTATGAGGTCACAGTACTTGAAAAATTGAACGCAATCAATTGAATTTTACTTAATTACCAACAATTACAACATTAATGACGGCGATGACGTTAAAAGAGATTATTTTTATGGAAAGTAAGGTCTTCCTTGCAACGAAAGAGTTGAACTCTTGTAAATTCAGAGAACTGAGGTGTATTTTGTAATATAACCGTTTTGTGTCTCAGAGAGCCTAAGTATATGATTAACCTGCAGTACAGAATACACCTTAGTACAGTGTTTCTTCTTAGCACAACTGAATTATTATACAGTTGTCACAATAATCTATTGTATAATAACACAATATTAATTGTATAAATTATAATATAATTAGAAGTCAAAATAATCTATTAGATCAAAATGAACCACGTGATGATGACCACGGGAACACACAATAAATCCTATTAAGCCTGAAACCCAAAATGACCACATTACATCTGTAGTAGAAAATGAACAATATGGTGCACGTAGTACAAAATGACAACATTGAACATGTTGTACAATTTGAACAATATTGCACATGTAGTACAAAAAGAATAATATTGCACATGTAGTACGAAATGAACCATATTACGCCCCTAGTACATAATAGACCACATTACAGTACTTACCAGTAGTACAGTTCATAGAAATCTCCTCGCGAACAGGAGCAGTACGAGTTTGTACAGGAAACGGTTTGGTTGCAGCTGTCGTCGGACGTACAAGATGACCCCACACGGCCTGGTCGGTATGGTTCATTTCTTTTTATTTCACCGACAGTGCGTCATATAGTCTCACAGATATGTTACATCAGAATCACGTAAAATAATTCACAATTTTTTACTTCTGGCTGGATTAAATTAGTGTCATGAATTTGAGAGTCAATCCAATGCCTGCGATAATCCATGAAATTTTGCACTTTTATTCGATAGAAATCGAATAAAAATGAATTTTCCTTCGGATTCTCAAAGTTGAAGCGTAAAAATTTGTTTACGAACATAACGAGGAGCTAATGCATAAATACGAGTACAATCAATGCACGCAAGGCCCATTCTCACCACAAGGTCCGCAATAGTAAAAAGACTCTGATGAGGAGTACAAGTAGCTCCTCGATACACAGAAGTCTCTGCATGTGCACGTGCCGTTTGCCGAGTCGTTTAGTTCTGTCAACGAGGCAATCAGGTTAGGTTAGTGTGACACTCTTAGTATATAATATTCAAATAATTTATGGAATTTTGCTGCCTTTTATATAAATTAGTTCGTATTAGCAAACTAATTAGTAAAATACAGGTAAGAAATCAAAACTATATTTCTTAGTACGAGATATTTTTGAAATTCAAAGTTAAATAGAATACGTAAAGGAAAGGACATAAGGTTGACAGGTATATCCCACCATGCGTAGAAATCAACAAGTCATCTGAAATTCGATGTTTTTGGCCTGTGAGGTGCGTAATCTATGTGTTGAACGTAATACAGGACATGGCACACAACTTTCTTTTTTCATAACTTTTTGAAAGTCAAAAAAGAAAGTTATGTTACCGCACCCTGTATATCGTAGGCTTATTGGTGTTGTCGCTTCTTGAATGCAACATGTCGTTCATATTGCAGTCTCGACTCACTATTGCAGGTCGCTGGTTGCGCCAGAGCGGTGTTGGCTGCGGCCAAGTTGTAGTTGGAGAGCACGCAATCTTCGTCGTCCTCGCAAGCCGTAGTGAGCAGGTCATCACCTAAGAAGCGAGGGCGTCATCACCACAGTTTAACATTTCATACTCGGTAGTCTGCAGGGTGTAAATTCCTAAGAAATTTAGAATGGAATTATTATGCTGCCGCTAACAATTGAGACAGCCAATGCTGGTTTTGTAAGATGGCAACAGCACAGAAGTTTGGTGCTTTCAAATTTTTCTAGTCACTTCCACTGTTTTCTAATCTACAATAAATCTAATAAAACACCTATACAATTGCATCGCTCATATTTCCTTGGATGCAAGAACACCATTGAAGGCATGATTGTGTCAAATACTTGAAAGCTATCCATGTGTTGTGTTGTCACCTTCTGGTTCATAGCAAGTTCACAAGTTGTTTGGACTAACGAACGAGGATCATCACAAAAAAATATCAAAATGGAAAGAGCATAGGAGATCTTCCAGAAGCTCTACTGCATTCTGTTCATATTTCATGAATATTCTCTGGCTCACCTACCTAATCAGAAAATATTCCAAAGCTCTCATTATTCACTGGAAGAAAAAATAATGAGTCAAATATTTACTTGACTCACCAATAACACCTTCAGTATTGGATCTGTCGCCACGCTCTTCGTCCCTCTGGAAAACGGCAACTTTTGACTTCCTCAGCAGCCAAGGGAAGAAGGAAGCTTGTTTCCCGTTAAAAGACGATGTTTTATTTATGAATCGGTAGTCTGTGAATCGGTATGTGGGGGACAAAGTCTTTTCTTTGTCCCCCACATTGTCTTTTGCAATGAAGGCCGGCAGCAGCACTTTTGAAGGTGATTCTTTCGCTGTATTCTCTACCTGAAATTCTAATTTCTTATTTTCTTTCGACACTTGAATATACTTCACATGAGCTTTTTTATTTTCATTCGTCTCATCACGGTACGCATCATTGACTGTAGATTTCGTGAGTACAGGCTGACTGAGTTCATACCTAATGAGTTTTTGTTCATTATCTTCCGAGCTATTGTGCATTTTACCGCTTGTTGACGTAGGATATGAATGATCGCTTACTTGAATCCTGTCGTTGTAATTTCTGTTTTTCATATGTAATGTGTTCGAGTTCAACGTTGAATTAACCTTAGTGGCTCCTACATATTTCTGAAAATTGATTGCTTCTTCGGCAGAGTACAATTCACCACTGACCTGTAGCCGTTCGATAACGTTTGCTGACAAATTTTTATCTTGCTCAGAATTTTCCAGAGACACATCTGTGCGATTTAAATCATTGGAGCTTTCTTCAACAACAGAAAAATTTCCAGAATAAAAATTTGGATCAGTTAGATCAGGATCTTTATTTGTTTCGCTTTCTACAGAGATTTTTTGGGATGATCGACTGTCGCTTCCGTCATTACCGTGTAGTTTTTGAGCTCGAGAGCCACGCTTTGTATTAGATTTCCAGCGGTTGGACGATGAGGGTAATTCAGTGCCTGATTTTAAAGAAAGTTTATTTTCCAACTTGAGGAGGTTTGGAAACTGCTGCAGTGCGTCACTTGGAACTCGAGGTCTGTCTTTGACTCGGTTTGAATGCTCTACTTGTCTGTTATTCTTAAATTTCAAAGAGTGCACTTGATCACTAGAATAACCACGTCCTGTGTTGTTCATAATCTCACGAGCATTATCAGTGTTCATTTGATGAACAGACTTGTTTCTTTGAATTGTTCTATTGTTGGATGCAATGCCTTGGTTTTCAAAGCTTATTGGATATCTATATTGAGTTGTGAAAGTTCCTGTGCCTCCATCAGTGTTTGGTGTGTTTTCCACTATTGAATCCTGTACGAGTGTGTACAAGAGCATTAGTACGAAGCAAGCAGCTGCCCAATTCAGTAATTTAGAAAGACAATTGAAGAATTCGGCAAAATATGGCATGATTTTTGAAATTGATTTTGCTGTTGTTCAAAAATTTTCATGTAATTTATTTTCAAGATTTCTGCTGGGAGTCTGTAGATCTTTAGTGCCATGAGCAGAACATTCGTTGCTGGAAGCATCACTGAGTTGAAGCCATGCTTTGGGGTGACAGAACAGACACTATTAAAGGTGTGCCTTGAATCATATTTTATTAAAGAACTGCAGAGTAGGTTTTCGCTCAGTCAAAAATGCTCACACCTACTTAGGTTTTAACGTTGAAGGGCATCTCGTTTTAACATTTATTTTGTTTTCACGCGTGACTTTCGAAGCTCAAAGTTCCTTCGTTGAGCGATATCATTCTGAAATAAAACGCGTGAGGAGTTACTTTGATAGTTTGCACTTGCATGAACATGGCAGACATACAGATAAAGCATGAGTTATACATGCAAATAGTTATATTGCAACTCGGGCTAAGAATATTATCGTATTACTCAAGAATACCAGACCTTTAAATTCACTCTCATTGTTCATTTAACACATTGCGTTCTAAAAATGAAGACGAGGCATCACTAAAACTTGAAGGATATAAACTTAAGAACAGAAATTCAAACCCACGTTCAGATAGTATACTGGTATTTTTCAGCGAACATTGCCGCGGTGTTATTTGGTCTGATACCAAATATTTCCTTAAAGTTTTAGGAATTTTCTATTAAAAACTGTTTCACTGGATGGGATTCAATAGAAATAGTATAGAGTCTAGGTCTTCCTGAGCAAACCTTTCATCCATTAGAAATTAGGAAAACCAGCACAACAAATGAACTCGTGTTAAGACTATTCATGAGACACAAAATTGTCTCTGCTTCGCTTAACTATGGTAAATTATTTTTTATTCATCTTCAAAAAATTCTCGTCCTAGTAACTGAGATAATTTACTCGAGTTATTCCTGCTTCATAACTATGAAGTAACATTTTATCACATGAATGCTTTGGTGTGTACTCGACCCAGTACTCTACTTCATAAGTATATTTCAAATGCATTCCCTTTACTTTTACTGATGGAATACGAATTTCAGTACAATGTATGAATTAGGCATGAAATATTCATGCATTACGTCTCTCTGTTATTTTTTATTGGTTTTTCAATTTCACAGAAACATTTTATTCGAAACGACATTAGCATACGTACGTATCTTTTCCGAACAGCTTCCTTCACAGTTCACGAAATGAACACTACACTCCATAACTTTCATTACAGCACAAGTGTATAACAATGTGTTTTCCCAACACTGGCCTGTTTATTGTGAGCTATAGTTGTTCGAGTGGTGATGATGAGCTCTCCTTATCACGGTAAGGTCAGCACCTCACTTATCGTAAGCGATATGCCATGCTTTCTGAAAGTGCTTACTTTAGTATTGGTACTATAGGTCGATATTCTCTATGTGTAATTTATGGACTATGACTTTCAAAGAGATATGGAAATAACTCTTTATGTGTGGCAGTGGGTATCCAAAATTACGAGTCATTATCGGAATACGAGAGTTTTTGTGATGTTTCTGATCCTTGTTTCATAACTGGCGAGTGAAGTCAAATGTTAAACTCTTGAGAACTCACACACAATGTCCGCTTCTTGTTTCTTGCGTTGCGAATCCAATAATGGGTTTGCTTGTATATAACATAAATAAAACCTACAGAATAATATATGCATTTGCTGGTAATATTCAACTTGAATAAATACACGAACAAAAAATTAAACTTTTAAGTTCATGGAAATGGAATGACCAATCACTGTCAAATTTTCTCAAGACTGGAGAATGTTTTAGTCCACTCAGTCCACTCAGCTTAACTCGTTTACTGAGGTTTCACTTTTATTTCCGTTCATAAGAGCATCTTGCACTTCTGTTGTTCAAACAATCAAATTGTTTGAGGTTTATTACGCTTTTGCGAGCCAAAGCATATTTTTCACTAAAAGTAATGCTACTTGTTGAACGTAGAAATTAGTTCACTGGCGCAGCTTCTCGATGACTCAGTTTAGAACAGAGCTCTACACTCTGCTGCACACCAAGGAACGATATACACATCTGAGATAGAATACATGACTATCTTATCGCCATTTTCTGAAAGATAAGATATGACAACTCATCACTATTTCGTGACGTCATGCGCTTGGTCGATTGTTCACAAAAGACATGTACGTAATGTTTTGCAGGAAGGAAGTATACCAACTTTTTATTGAAACCGTTCCATTTCATTTCGAAACATTGCTATGTTCGTAAACTTTAAGGAACTGTACAGTTGTTCTCAATTTTGCAACATGATCTTATGATACTTGCTTAGTGTATTTTTTAAATAGTCTCATCGAACTTCGTGCTAATGTTCATGTAATTTTAGCAGCAAATCTTACACGAATTGTGACCTTTCATGAATGATTTTCAATTTTAGTCCTAAATGTAATTATTCAATGTGTGTTTTTTGGTTTTTTAAACTTTTCACTATTATTATTGTATGGCAAAAAGATCTTTTGAAAAATTTATCGTAAGCATGAGCAAATTTCATGTGAGCAATCATTTATTATGAAATTGCAGCCACGTATGAACATTATTTTTTGCCCTTCAATATTTTCAGTAGAGTTTTCACAGACGAACACATACATGACGTTAGAGACAGGTGACATAGAAATAAATTTCTCCAAATGTTACCTCAAATGACGAGAGTGCGGTGTATGTAAATTCAGCTATTCAGCACTCAGTAGATGAAACTCAAATAAATAAAAATGTATACGTACTTTTCCTTTGCAGAACTGTGGTACAGAATTGAGTTTATGAATTTTCATAATAAATAAAGAAATAAAACAAAATTCACCATACTATTCCATAGGGAAATACATTAAATTTGAACGTTCTCGTACAGGAATAGCTAACTTTTTTGCGTTTTGTTTGGAAGAATTTTCGTTCATGATGACAAAG
>VCRD01001165.1:147974-161819 GCA_006783055.1 Trinorchestia longiramus | reverse complement strand
CCGCAGGCCAGCAAGTTACGATTGATTGAAGCAAGCGAGCCAGAAGGACAAATGCGAGACGAGGGTATGGAATCAGCTAACAAAAACTGGCCAGATCCAGCACGCTATCAATGATGGAAACTCGAGTATATCAGATTTGAATACAGACGCACATGTTACTGAATTGATCTTATGTTTGATGTTCTACACGGAACAAACAAAATCCGAATTCATCACCTGTCCACATAAGAAAGTGAAGAATGTAAATTCAAAATAAAAACTAAGTAACGTTCTGATTTATGAGGTGCATACTTATGTCAAATTACTCAAGGATCGCACGCGTTCGACAGTAAAAACTCCCCAAAAAGAACGACTGACTGCGTCATATTTTTGTCAAGGCTCTTACTTCCTCAATGAGTCGCACCATACGAATGGGATCTGTGGGAACATGATAAACGAGGTTATTAAAGTTAGCTCAATTTTTATTCTTACATATTCGGATGTGTAAAATTTTCTTCATCTTGAAGAAAATTTATCACCTCCGTTTTACTCGAAATTGTTATTTAATTGTTGAAAAACAGAGACGAAGGACACAGAGAAACAACGAAAAAATGGAAGTATCATAGAAGACGTAGTTAATACCAATACACGATGAACGCTTGAAAACGCTCATGTACAATAACCACAGCATGAAAATAGGCATAAGTATCAAAACGGCTTAGTTTTACAGAAGAGGATGTTGACGCTCGCCTCCATTACGCTGCCTCCATTACCTCATTAAGCCCTGAGTGAGGGTCGCACATGCGAGCTCACAATTCTGGCCATGCGACCACGGAAGCTTCAAGACGTACGTTACCTTGAACACTTTTCCCTCGTACCTCAAACACTTTGAATGACAAACGGAACAAGAGAGATTCCTTAGCTAAATGCATAAGTAAGATCTGGAAAATTTGTTTAAATCTACGAAGTGAATTATTATAGTCCAATTGCTAAATATACAGACGAGACAATTCGCGCATAAAATTTGAATCTCACTGCAAAAATTCAACTCACAGACCGCAATAATAAATCATATAATTAAAATAATGTACCGTGAATAGAAAAACTTGAGTTTTCTATATTCTTAAAGGTGTTTCTACCGGTTTACAACCTGCTACAGTCAACACCTGCAAGAAAACAAGTTTATATGCCGTCCCGAGTAAGGCAAGACTTGTTGCTCAGACCTGGTGGGTGATTCCATTGTCATGCTCACACAAACCGCAACTGATGTACAAAAACATTCTCTCTTCTATTGTATTAGACTTGTTTATTAAAGTATGGCTTTGGTCGATTATCCAGTCAAAGCAAGCGGAAGCGTCGATGTCACCGCGTTACTTTGCGACTTCCAAACTTTCATGTCTAAAGCAACACGAAAATTCCACAAGCAATTTAAAACAAATAGGAAGCATGAGGGAAACCTGGTCATTTTCATATGCACAACGAATTGTCAGAACTATACAAAAAGAAACATAATAGCAGAATTTTAGATTATTATTGACGATGTAATCTTCAGTCATCAAGATACTCTATTACTCTTCAGCCTTGGCCCGAAAATATTCAATTGCACGACAGCTTGAATTCAATATTCTCATTAGTAAATAGATACTATCAAGGACGTAGCGAATAGAATAAAGACCACAGAACAGATAAATGAGAATTAGTTTTTTCCAACAGTCTACAAAATTCTTTTATCATACAAAATTATCAGCTAAAATACACGAGTAAAAAATATTTTTTCTTTGTAAAACGATAAAAAATATTAGCTTTCGTTGTACTTAATGCTATATATCACTAGTACAGATTTCAATAATAGACAGATTTGGTAGAATTTTCTTTCTTGTGGTATAAATAAGGTGGTAAAGTGATAGGACAACTATTCCACAGCATTTTCCATACCTTAGTTGAATGGTAATTTATTCATAAAGCTGGTTAATTAAAAGGCCACATGTGCAACATATGAAAATTTTAGTTATTTTATCTTTCACACGATACGTGCATTCATCAAGCTTTCATTCTCGTAGATCATTCATAAATGTAGTACTTCATAAAGACCTCTTCCAATGGAATTGATACTGACGCTTACTTACGTTAACAAATTACTAAATTGTTTGTTGAAATAACGTCATAAGAAACTGAGGTACCGCAACGTCACGTAAATCTTAATAAAACACGATTAATTCTCCCTAGCACTTGTTCAAAACAACTGGAGTATGCGTCGCCTATTTTCTTAATAATTGCTCCATATTTTCAGGAATATAATTTATGGACATGGCAGAATTGAGAGGAACAAAATACGCAAATTTCTATATATGTTTTTCACACCTCAACTTTTAAATTGTTACGCCTAAACAGTAAGTTATAAGACATAACAAAGTTTGAACAGTTAAAACAGAGTATCAAACAGTACTGAATTGAAAAGTATTAATTTAAAACTATGAGTACTATTTGATACTGTCTCTTGAAAAAATGCCAATTTTGGATGCTCTGAATATTGTTGTAATTTCAATACGATTATTATTTTCACGATAGCTAAAGAACTAGTGTTAGTTCAAATCATAAGTAATATTTCTTACTGCGCTACAAAAAACCGTTGGTAAAAAGTGAAAAAACCAATAACATACCTATAGTCAGCAACAGCAGAATCAGGTTTTATTGACGAAAAAGAACGAGGAGATCCTCAGTTAACGCCATGGCACCAAAGAAATGATCAGTTCTCTGCGCCAAGGTTTTTAAGAGAATTGAGATTCTCAGTTCTTTACGCTAAAACGCCAAAGCGATTCTATGTTCTCCATACCACAACGCCAAATATATTCTTTGTTCTTCATGACAAAACGCCAAAGAGATTCTTTGTTCTCCATGCCAAAACGCCAAAGAGATTCTTTGTTCTCCATGCCAAAACGCCAAAGAGATTCTTTGTTTACACCAAGGCACCAAGGAGATTCTCAATTTTCCGCGCCAAGGCTAAAAAAACGCAGAACCATATCCACAGATGCTGTGTGCGAGCCAGGTGGGCTCACCACCGCACTACCGGAGGGCACCTCAGTGTTGAGGACAAGCTAGGCCGCCCAGGCCATTCGTCAAGACGAGACCGATGGGAAGGTCGGAGTTAGACCAGGTCAAGGAAGGGGGTGTTTGACTTGCTCGACCACCATGCAGCTTCCTACTCTCATTCGCATAAAAAGTGCCAGAAATCACTGGTACAGGACACGCTCTCGTGCCCTTATTTAGCCAAGAAAAAGCTCTAAGGCAAAGACCAGTGAAAAGAAAGGTTTTTTTCCAGCATTATGACAATGGTTCATGGAGACACATTGTATGCTTCAGTAAAAGATATGTGTAAAAATAGTGTTGACATCGGAAATCGTTCAATTTATTAGTTTTGTACAGCTATTTAACTAAAAGCTATGATATCGGAAATCTCCCATGTCGTTAGCTTTGTTTCAGTATTTGCTAAAGAAAATCAAGTGAAGGCGTTTTCCTTTTTCTAAACTTCAAACAACCCACCAAAGGATCATTAACAAAACACGATACAAACTTACAAAGTCACGCAGTCATAGGAAGCACAGTTTTTCCAAAAACAAGAAACTGAAAAATTAACGTAAAAAACACCCAGCATTTTTATGAAGATTCGAATAGCTGAAATTTTAAAATTCGAATTTTAAATGGAATTCGAGAAGCTGGAACTTCAAGCGAAATAAATGTAAATGTTACTACAAACAATGCGAGCATAAGCTAATGCTAAATACTCATAGGTAAATGTGAAAAAATGGAAAAGATCTGCTTGAAGTTCACCGATATAATTTTGAACATGAAAGTAAGTAATTAAACTCATTCCGCAACTACATACATTATGGTTTTTGTTATCACTTAGAGAAACGTGAAGTACGCGCTTCATGTTGTGAAGGCCTGACCTATATTGTTTTTTACTTATTTGAACCGAGAGAAAGCGTGAAAATACCTACGAGCGATAATTTGTCCTCCTGCAGCGCTTACCAACGCGTACATCGACTTGCAGTTAAACTTTTGTAGAGCGCATGATGGTGAACACCGTTACGATATTCAGCATTGTCGTAACCAAGTTAGTGACATTTTTCAATGACTAAGACAAGCAAACTACGGGACTAAGCAGAAATCGTCCCATGAGCAAGCAGAGCAACAAGGTAAATCATAAATTATTGTTTCAACTGTATCAAAAAAATAAAAGAATTGTTCGATTGAAAACTTGACAACAGATTTAAAAAAGAAAATTGAGAAAAAAATTGAATTATCGTGAAGTTAAGGAGCGACAAGTTCCTTCGAAAACCCCGCCCGCATAGCGCTGAAACATCTAGGAAGTTGAGTGAACATCTGGTTTTGACAATTCGAGCACCAAATGCAAGTGGCACCAAAGTTTCAGAGACACACTCATACGTTGTCTCAATTTGACTATGACGGAGCGTTAAATTCAGATTAGAAACCACAAAGTTCAAACAAGCCTTTCCAACGGTTCTCACGACTTTCAAGTCAAGCGACTAACAGAATAAAGAAAAGGAAAATGAGAAGAATACAAAAATTCAGAACGCTGTCAGACCTGTGCTCGTGGTCATTCGACTCAAAATGTATGAAAAAAGACTATAAAATAAACAAAGAAGACCACTGTGAATCGCAACATTTTTAAACGTTCTCCCAATCCACACATTTTCACGCTTTGAGTCCGATATGGAGTTCATTTTTATGAAAAACTAGTTTCCAACTTTACCAGACATTGTGCGAGTGAAAGGACTGTGATGGCATGATATCCTGACTCGAGTGATCGAATTAAGAGATGCCGTGAGCACGACCGGCGGACAGGAACCCACCTGACGAAGGAGAGTCGAGGGAAAGCCGAACAATAGCAAAAGCTAACGGTGCATATATGTATGTATTTTTATTCTGATGTTCAGAACCCTGACAACTCAAAAAAACATGCATAAGATAAAATATATTTCTCGCTTAAATCGGTGATATCATTGCTGTACTGCACACTACAAACATTCTGTATCCTATTTTATTTAAATTAACTAATATGCAAGTAGACCTTTAATTAAATCTATTTTAGTCGAACAAATTCCATAATTATTGCGTGCCAAATTAATTGTATCACAACCGTCCAAGTTAAGATCAATTCAGGTGAGCTCCAGTAACAAATAAATATGCTACATAGTCAACCCCAAAACTTCAATGTTCAACTCACCAGAGCTCAACCATCAGAAAAAATGACACAATTAGAACATCAATGTAGAACACAATTTTCTTTATTCCCTACCACTTTTTGGCTCACTTTTCCTGGAAAAAAATAAGTAGGATGGAGTATATAAAATCTCACAACATCCCACACAGTTCGGAAAGTGAAACTCCAAGATCAATGAATTGATAAACTTTTGCATGGTCACCCGTGTCTGGATAGCGGAGCCCCGCATGCAGCTGCAAGCTGTGCCGGTCTACCACCCTTGGCCGCCCAAGCGACCTAAACCCGGTGTCTTATTGTTGCTCTACTGTTTGCTGCAGAGCTCTTGTTTACAGGCTTTCAAGTCTCTGCAGTTGTTTATTAGGCTCGAGTAGTTTACTTGTAATCAAATTTCTCTTAAAATTGCTTGTCCACGATGATAAACTTATCTTTCCAGTGATAGAATATTAGCTCCGTTATAGTGGCTACTGGTAAACTTGCACTTTTGGTTCGCATGACTAAACCTGGTTTAGATCTGCAACTCGACCATCAATATATCGTATATTTGATGAGCAACTTACTGAACATTCAGTATTTACGAAATAATTAAAACTTTTCAAACTTAAGCCCTCGGATTATTCAATCGCCTACTACATCATTGCATGGTTAACTATGCGATAACTTTGTGGCAACTTCATTCGACTAGATAAAACGTAGAAAATATTCTCATATTATTTCTACTTTAAACTCTTCAACAGAATGCTGGGTTGGGAATAACTTTGAAAATAGATCTGATCTTAGCCAGTTGAATAAAAACTTAACACGAAATTTTATGGCTATATATAAGATCATTATTGTAATCATACTATATGTTATAACGGGTGGTGCATAAGTCACTTTACTCTTTTAAATATTAATAAAACAAAACCTAACAGAGCTAAAAAAAAGTACGTTAATACCAAATGAAAGAGGAAATCGAAGTTGTATCAAGTATCTAGTTTACTGATGGATGGAATGTTTTGTACTCAAAAACAGTACTATTATCAAGTAACCGAAAATAACGAAATATGGCAATGAACAGCGAGCAAGAGTAGTGAAAAATGATTTCAAAGATAATGGATCTTTAGATACAATGCAATGGAACTTCAGGGTAACATTTAATCAACGAACAAGTGCTTTCAGACTGTGCATTATTGTAATGATTCCAAGACACAGAGAATCTAGGTCTACACTTGGTATGGAACGTTCTGGTACACAGAGAGCAGTACAAATTGCATGTGTAATTCAGCGTTAATGTTGAACACTGATTGAGATTTATTGATTAATGTTATCATGAATTCCTTTGAAGTGCAACTAGAAATTTATTGTGTTTAAAATAACTTTTCATTATTTTTGTTCGCTGTTTCTTGCCGTATTTCGTCATTTTGAGTACTTGACACTGGTACTGTTTTTGAATACAAAACATATTTTGCATCAGTATACTAAATACTTCATAAAACTAACATTTCCTCATTCATTTTACAAGTGAAACCAATTTTCATCTCTATTATGTTTTATTTTATCAATTTTTAAAAGAGTGAAGTGACTTATACTGCACCAGTTATATGTGCATGTGCTGAGCCGTTCTGTGGAAGAATAAATTATAGAAATTTACAAGGGTCGGTGGCGTACAATCAATAAACTAATCTGTGTCAACAAAATGTGTTTATAAAATAACATGAATAAACCGCTACACAAATTGCGTACTGAAAACATGACAACTCACTGGGCTTCACTAAATGAATAAATCAGAAAAGAAAGGAACCTTTTCAACAGGCATCACGAAACAATGTTCATCACCGAAAAGCGGGCCAGTTTTTGCGGACGCTCGCCAATGGGGGCATGGAGCGCAGCCCCGGAATCTTAAGTTACCGGTTTGGAGTCCGACCAGAGATACTCGGCATTTTTTCTTGCGATTGCGTGGAAAGCGATGCCGCGGGTTGCTGCGCACGACACAGAAGTGTGTCATCGAGGATACAAGGGAGCTGGCAACGGGGGCGACGGCTCCCAGCTCCTCACATATCCAAGACGAGTGTAGGCCTTAGGCCATAGAGGCATGAGTACAGGTTGCTTGGTCTCATGACAGCATTTGAATCCATCGATTAACGATACTCGAATGACCCGCCATAATGACGATTAATGATGAATGCTGAAAAAATTCGTTTCACATATGATATACATGACACCTGATAACATATGATCGACTGTCTGTAATATTTAATACACGATTATTAAAACATTTGAAACATGTTCAAATAATGACAGAACGAGAAAATCCAAACAGTAGACAAGAAACGCACACTTCTTGTGCGAATAAAATTACCGTAATAAAGTTTTATTCAATTGCATCGGCATGGATCTAAAAGCATCATAAATATTAAATTCCACCGATAAACATTTTAATGAAACAGATGCTAAAGCCTAAAATAGTGAAATATATCAAGTATTTGTTGAACAATGGTGAGGAATTTTTCATAATTCATTTTATCAGACATCGCAAATGTGTGACATGCACATCGCATAAGCGAAACGTACGCTCTGAGTTTGAATCAAGTCTTACGAAAAAGTATATCATCCGTGAACGCGTTAAAGGAAAATGAATGTATTATTACTATTGCAATTGTCAGCACCGTCCAACATGAGAAATCGACAAAGAGTGCATTTAAAAACAGCGCCTTCTTATAAAAATGCCCAACTGCTGCGAACGAACTTTCAAACTAAAGTGACAGTCTGGCAGGCAACGAAAAACTAGGGATAGGAGACAAGCAGACATTTAGTTTCTACCCCCGAGATAAAGCCAGAACCTGTGAAGCAATGAAGTCGAGACAATTCTGAATTTCAATTTTTGTAAAGACCTATAAAATAATTTCATAATCTCCCTTAATGGTCAGTGGAAGACTTTCATAAAATTGCATAAAACTTGCTCCAGCCAATACCAATGAATGAAATTTTCATAGCTTCGAGAAAATTTCTAGACAATTCTGACGGAGTCATCTATGCATACTTGCGAAGTAAACCTGCCGCTATAAAAAGACAAAGACGACACCTAAGGAAGCTTTCTCGATTTCCGCAACCTTAATTTTTCAGTAGAAGAAAAGATTTAGAGAACAAAGCAATTCTGAAACATAACATGCAGTCCAGGTTATCGCAGAACATTCTACACTAAAATGTATTTAAAAGAACTTTACATCCGAAGGCGCTTAACCCTTTCACTACCGGGGGTTAATATGTCCCAAACAGACTTTAAAAATTATTCCCTTTAATCCCATATTCTAAATATTTCGTTCAAAATTACAGCAAAATTACATAGCGATTAGTAAAGATAAGTGGTAATTTACGCAATATTTTTTTGATCAGTATGAAAATAATTCGGTCGTGAAAGAGTTAAACTGTCGGTTATCAGTGACAGCCAGCATCTCAGAGAGCCTACTATTTTAGGATGAATTAGTATGACATTGAAAACCCATGTGTTGAACATCGGCTTCACGGTACGCCGACTTTTTACTTCTAAAACTGAACTCACCACAGCGTCACGCAACAAGTTCTGCAGGTTATGTAGAGACGTAACAAGGATCGCCTTCAGGTCATGCAAAATCTCTATGTAAACGACGACTGATAGCAGAATACTTCTATCCTGCAGAGAGACGCGCACGACTAGATATAAATTCAACACCAAGCTACGATATAGGTGTTCTTAAACTATAACGACACGTTATATCTTCTGCTAAATTACAAAACAAGCTGAATGCTTAACCTAACTCATGCACGTGTGCGTAAAATGCCGCCACTTCACATTAATCGATTTATGAAATAATATTCAAATAAATGGACCTGGTTAAGATTTATCTACAAGGCAAAATTTTTTCACTGAAAATGTAACTTTTGGGCCTGGGACGGTTTGCGTGAAAAAGACGTAGAGCTTCAATGTTGTGGGTGTCCACCCCGAGAGCAGGTGATGGGGCGCAGTGGACCATATGGCTGTCCTTACTCTAACGGGACACATTCAGGAGGCGCTCCTGGCCTGATACACTCGAGTGGGATCATCACAAGACTTCTCATCACTACACTCGAATGCGACCACCACAAGACTTCTCATCAGTACACTCGAGTGCGACCATCACAAGACTTCTCATCACTACACTCGAGTGCGACCATCACAAGACTTCTCATCACTACACTCGAGTGCGACCACCACAAGACTTCTCATCACTACACTCGTGACAGCGGCGGGAGCGTCAACGAAAACAAAATGTAGGAAAAACCCTGATGAAGAATCAGGTATCACTTAATGGACACCTCCGTGGTACTGGTATCTATACAAAAAATTTGGTTACCGCCATCGGCAAGTATTTTTTTGATTTCATTAAATTGGCGTCCACTAAAACTTAGTGCTTAATAAAACATCGCTATCGGCTATCCACAATAGAAACTCTGATAATTTTGTATTGGTCGTTACAACAGATTAACGATGCTACAAGTCATTCAATGATCCCCAAAATTTAATATCCAACGGCTTGTAACATATGTGGCCGGACTGAAGACGAAGGTACTATCGTAATTCGGATAAAAGAATCTCAGGTACGCACAATACAAAATTCCAAATTTTTAGAATAAAGTTTCAGGCCGTTGTTATCATAACATCTCTTGTTTTCGATTCAGAATTTTACAATGATTAATTTAATTTTTTTTTTCAAACCAAGAAATGCTCACATTCTTCTTTGAATGTTTGGTCTATTTTTGCATCATCTGAAAATTACGTTACACATGTTTTACTGTACGAGTTTAATTTGAAAAGTGTAATTTAGGAAAGGCTTGTTACTAGCGGCGAGAAATGAATACTTTACGTTAAAAATGTTTTTTCGATTAACTCGGACATTACTCTCGTCCCTCACCAATACCTCAGAATATTAAAATGTGTTCACTGCAAGAACTACCACGCGAGTTTCAAAACTGTTCCATCTGAAAACTCTTCAGAGGTAGTCATATTTTCTCCCATTATTCGTAGTAACATTTTTCGATTCTCTCTCTTCTGAAAAATCTGACGGCACGCTCAGATACAAATACTATTTAGTTACGATTAATGTACAGGACTTTCGTCAAAATATCTGAAAAATATTACTCAATGATAGAAATGAAAAGCCTAAATATATTAAATAAGTTGCAGGGATTCACACAATGAATGAGCGATTTCATCAGCCCATAAACAAATTTGAACCGAAACATCATGCCAGATATTTTCCCCGTCCAGCGCGCTTTAACCAAATTCAAAAATTCATAATAAAAATGGCTCATAAGGTAATATCAAACATTTAAATACTTCGAATCTCATTTCCCAACATAATATTGCAGTGTTGATCAGAGAATCACACTCATATGAAATGTTATAATGTCGCATCATTTAATGGCATGCACTCAATAAAACACAATGCCAAACACACAAATATATATGTACATGCAGAAGATTAAGAACTAAATGAGACTTACCGAAGTCTCAGTTCCGTCCGGTAACACAACGTTCACCTCGAACACTCTGGTCATCCTCAACTTGGGAAGCATGTCTCTGAAGGAGTCTCGGAAAGCAGCGCGACTGCGACCAGCGCTCCTTCCAATAGTTATGCCACCACCAATCAAAAATGCGGAGTGTTTGAAACCGTTCTCCTTCCGGCGTTCATCAGACTTGCCGAATCGTTCTCGAGCCTCTTTCTCTCCCTTGAGGCTGAAGCTACCTCCAAAAAGGTCCCTCATGGATGACGATAACTGACGCTTGAACCCTCTGGTAGATCCGCTGAAGGAACTGGAGTCATCTTTTGGAGTAGTTGGGGGTGAGGAAGAACTTCCAGATCCAAACAGTTCTCGGGTGGAAGCAGACAACTTTTTCTTTAGACCGCTGCCAAACCTCGTAAGCCTGCTAAACTTCTCCGTTGGCTCATCCCCAGAAACTGACATTCGTCTTTTCACAACTCGCGGTGGGCTTAGGCCATTTTTGCTCTTCTTCGCTGGTTTTGGGTTGAGTGTAATGACGTGCATTGGATTCATTTCAGCCGGCCCTTCGTCACCTCCTGGTGATGATGAAACAGCGCCACGACAGTCCAGGGTGCTGAGGGAAGCAAGAGGCACCAGTGGAGCCTTGCGTTTAAGATCCTTCGAGTTCGTTTGTGTACAAATGTTAGGTTTCAGTTCAGGTGTGGCAAGAATGATGGTTTCCTTTTCAAACCCAGTCGACGTACTCGCATCTACCATTGAGGATTGATCCACATTTGAAATTTTACGATTACGAAATGCAGGAATTTCATCGTAGAGAACATCATCAACATCGGTAGCTTGCTTATTTTCGGTTTCTTTTACACTCGCGTAGCCCTCCTCGCAATTTAACCTACCACCAACATTGATTTCAGAGTCACGGGAATTTTCAGCAGGTGTCGCACTTCCAATGTTTCCTTTCTCGCGAGCATCCAAGCGCCCCTGATTTCTAGCAAACTTTGCCAAGAATGTATCCTGGTTACGCTTATACTTTTTCTCTTCTTTTGGGAACTCATCCACCGGTTCATCTTTGTCTGATGTACTCGTATTTTTCTCCTCAACAACACTCGTCCCATTGAGGAGTTTTTCGAAATTTTTTACGCTTCTCCGTACAGATCCACGGCCAAGTCCTGACGAAGATTTGCGGCCTCTGACGCTCATATTCAGAGGCCCTCGCTTGAAATATTCAGTTGAGCAGTCGGTGCTGACCAGCTCTTCCTCATCAGCTTTGCGATTCGAATGAGAACCGACGACCGTCACTAATGTTTCAGAACGTTCTGTTTTTTTAACGTACTGTGACGTGGGTAAACTGATAACAGCTTCCATCTTCCTGGTTTCGTTTAAATAAATAACTTTTCTGAGGTCAAGGATTAAGTATCGGAAGCGAAACCATTCTAAAAACCACTAAGATTATCTTTATTTACTTCATAGCGTCAAATATCAATCCATTCAGTATGCCAAGAATATTCCGAGACATGGATTACGATATATCAATTAAATATAATGAAATAAATTATGTCACGAACACACGATTTTCACATTTTGGTATTTTTTCGAATGATAATTCTTCACAAAAAGTATTCTAAATAACTGTTCATAATATCACCACAATTAAGTTTTCAAAGGCAGCGCGATGCTCAAGCCTCCACCACGGTCAGGAAGAACACAACGTTCTCTCATACACCTCTACACCATGACTGCTGGCAGCACACTAAATTGAAGAAGATAAGATTGTAGGACTTGATGTCGTAAGGAGAAGCGGTCACTTCTCAATGTTGCAATAAATGTAGAGTATCGGTGTGTAAAAACATTATGGAATGATCCGGAGTTTAGCATTTTGTTTAGTACGACTTAAGCTCAAACTTTTCAAGAAAAATCACAGTAGAATAATCATCGACCCTTTATCAATATTCATTTTGAAAAATGTGTAATGTCTAAATGATTAATGAACTAAACTATTACTATATATTATACATGGTCGAATTCAAGAAAAAAAACGCTAATTAAACAATAAAAACATTCTCAACCTCAAATATTTCAGCTAAAAGAAATAAGAATAGAATGAATAGAATAGAATGAGGCTATAGGAACGAACCTTCGGGCCCATTCTTGGGTCGGATAATTACTTCGATAATTATTCGGTTGTTTACCCAAGTCCCATGCCGTATTTCTAGCCGCGTCAACCATGTCGGCAGCGGGTTTCGAACCCGGGTCTTTCCGCTCGCAAGCAGATTCGCTCACCAGTCGACCAAGCTGGTGATGTTTAGAGAAATAAGAGTTTAGTTTTAAACTCAAATCTTTTTGATAAGCTTGACTGAATCATAACAACTACGAAGAAGCTGATAATGCTAACCGAGACCTTTACAAAAATCAGCATGCTCCCTGGAAGAGATTAAGCTTTTAAATATAATTTCAAACACCTTCATTCATTTATTATATGTATATTTTACAAGGTGGTTACAAAACCACTTTGCGGCTGACTTGTCGAGAGGTTGTTTGTCTACAGAGCGTTAATTTCAGCACTGAAATACAGCTAAAAATTTTTGCTGGAACCAATTTATCGAGCCAATATAATAGTGTGCAGAATGATCTGGCTGAAATAAATAGCATTTAAAATTATGAATAATTTGGTTTCAGTAGTGATGAGGCTGCAATTTTCTTATATTGATGAATTGAAAGCACAATTGTTTTTATAGCATATGGTTTGTATGCGAATATTAATTTTTTATTCCAAAATTGTAACTAAAATACTCTACGCTACATTTAACACGTTAAGTGCGAAGTGACCCACCGGTGGGTCACTGAGGTTAGGTTCTGTAGTGTTTTCAAAGCTTTCTAGTGACTGTATGTACAAAGTGAAGATTTGCACCGGCGAGGCAACCGCACTTAACGTGTTAAGAACATTTTTCTCATATATATGAATGATGGACTTCAACAAGGAAACGTTTTCTAACGCAGTTTAATTTTTTTTGAGAGGCCAATATTTTGTTGAACCCTTGATCAAACAAAAACAATCTTTATTTCCAATCAAGTACACAGTACATAGACATTTAGTACATTGGTTTTTAAATTCTTAAGGTTAACAT